>QTSX02000164.1:0-194997 GCA_014839935.2 Entomophthora muscae
CCAATTAAATGAAGTTAAATTATCAACAGCAAATAAACTATTAATACACCAAGGATAACACAACTTGATAAAAATAGATTGTAATATATATTTCTATTTTATTATTAGTGTTTTCTAAAATATACTTTAATCAAGCATCAAAAATTTAGCCGTCCTAAAATGGAATAGGGTGATTTTTGAGAATGCCTATGATTACTAAAAGAATTAGAAAAAATCCACTCAAGATCCTTTGACTTCCTGTTTGAGATACCCATAAAGTATATTTATTTTGAATTCACCTCATTTTTGATTTGAAATTTGGTTCTTGGATTTGACAATCCTGCAATTTCATATTTAACTTTTACGTGATGTCTATGATTTGTTAGACATGAAGGAAATCTTAAATCATACATTAAAATCCTGCATTTCTGATTCATGTATCCCACATTTGCTTTTTGTGTTTTGTCTTTAGTTAGTTATGTTGTCTGCTCAAGAGATTTGAAATTTGCCAATCTAAATAAATCAAAAAAGTCAAATTAAATGTTTGATTTTATTAAATATTTTAATTTTCACTCAGCTGAGTTGCCCGCAAAAGTGATTTGAAATTTGGACCAAGGATTTGACAATCTCACATGTTTATGTTTATTTTCTGAATTTACAGTATAAAGCTAATCAAATAAAGAACAAAACCACCTAATATAAAACTCCCAGAATTCTACTATAAAATTTCCTCTGTATTTTATCAAAAAACTTGCAATATTATTCAAAAAATATCAATCAAAATCCTCTTCATAAATCCAGCTTTTGAGACTAAGAAGGAAAACCATAACTGCTGTGAACTCAAACTCACTAGGGGGCTCAATTGGTCTAGTGAATGGTAGCTTGGAGGTTGATCCCTTCAAAGCATCTGATTTTGCTTTTGATCTATAAAGTTTTTTTTGCCCAAATATGGGTTGCCATCAATATCTGAACCTTCTGGATCTTTACCAGCCTCTTGCTACTTAGAGTACCTCCACTAAGGCTACTAGGATTGACCCTTTGAGTATAAACTTGAATTCCATTCTCTCAATAAAATAGGTTCATTTTTACTCATTAATTGATATCAAATCTTCAGTGCTCATCTTCCATTTTCTGAGAAGAAATCTATTAATCATACTTAGATCAACCAGGCTTTAAGTCAGAATCTCAATTCTTATGTATTTAAGAATTTTTACCATGTTGCAACTGAACCAATGAGGATTCAGTATTTGATTTGGGGAAGACAACTGTCCAATAGAAAGGACAATAATGTTATAATAAGATATTGTTTATTATAGAATACTGTGATTAATATACTATATAGGAAAGCCACCGGGCCACAAGGAAGTGGTATGATGGCATGTTCCATGTAAGGTTTAGAGCCAAGGAATAACTTGTGCGGGAATCAGCAGGTCAACTTGGTAGTGCTCCTAATTAGGAGAAAGTGCCCGCAGTTCAACATTGACATTGGATTGATTTATGTCATTAGACATGTCAAGGGGCAACTCATCAAGCGCCCCCTGTGTATTGTAAGATACATTGGCAGGCAAGTCTGGAAACTTGGTTGTAACTGTGAGAGAGAGGGGCTAAACTAACTAAGTTTGGCTCCCATCCCAGTGCAACAAACCACCAGGATGCCATCCAGTGCGCAACTGGGATGGCCGCTTGGAGAGGGGACCACAGGGAGGACACCAGGGACAACTGGGGGAAGTAGGCGTTCAAACCCCTTAGAATCAGACCAGTGAGCAACCAGGGAGTGCAAGTAGGAGCAGGAGAGGCCACCTTGGAGGACCCAGGGGTTACCACATTCTTCTGAACCATGGAGGGGAGAGGAGGTGTGGGGGGCACTACCTCTTCAGAACTAGGCAAAACAAGCTCCACAACGTCCAGATCAAGATTGTCACATGTCAGGCTCTTAACCACACCCTCTCTGGAAAAGAGAAGACTGCTGGGGAGGTCCCAGAGACTGGCAGAGTTGCTATCTACCAGATGGGCCAATGAGGAGATTTTCCCCCACAGGTCAGGGGAGGTGGACCACAGAAGCAAGAGAAACAGAGCCAGGGAAAAGACAACAAATTTAAGAGCTGGCAGTATCATAGAAAGAACCAGCACAAAATTTGGGGTAGGATGGTATAGTTTCTGGAGAAAACAGAGAGAAAATGGCAAGACTAGGGTAGTCTTTGGCAAATTCTTGGGAAAACAGCAGAACGGGTTTGGGTAGCCTTGCTGTTGTCTTGGGGCCCTTGGATTATAACTGCAAGCAAAATTGGGTTCAAAAACAATGATTTTTAAAGGGAAATTTGAGATAATAATAGAAATTATAGGAAAATTTAATTGAAATTTTGAGCTTTGAACTTTGATTTTGAAGGCAAGAGCAAAAGAGACAACAACTAAGTGAAAGAATACTTGTACAAGGAGCCAGAAGAGAAGCCAGGTTTGAAACCGGCTGGCTAAAAGTAAGCTTAGGGCAGAGGCTACACTCTAATATTTTGAGCTTTAGGGACGCAACTGGTTCCAGACAACTCAAAATTAAGAAAATTAAGGTGCAGGTGACTCCAAACTTTAATGTGAGTGGAAAATAGACAAGCAGGGGACTGAAAGTTCCCTTGCTTGGTTATAAGGAATGGATTGCAAAAAACTGGTCACATGACAGTTGGGGGTGAGCCTGATTGGCTAGGTACAAAACTTTGCTGGATGGGCTCAGGGGGACTGGAGAGTTTTACTCCAATTTCTGAAATCAAATCTGATTGGCTGGAAGAGATGCCAGGCATTTGGGGGTCAACTGGGTTATCAAGCGTTGATGTGGCAACACCTGATTGGGTGGCTCTGATAGTTTTTAAAAATGGATGACACCAGGCTAATAGGTAGTCCAAATTAACCAGGGTTTCTTCCCAGGAAGGAGCAACCAAAGGCAGGGATTCCACAGTATAAGCCAGCACAAATCTCTCATCAACCATGTGAGCTAAATCATTCAACAAATGGAGGGGTTTGGCGGGCATTTTGGGACCTTTCTTGGTACAACGGGGAAAGATTGAGCGGTCCAAAGCCAGAGGTGGCAGTGAATTTACAGTAACAACCCCCTTACCCCCTGCTTGTTATCAGACACCAGGATTGGGGTTTGCGGTAGATCTGGGAAGGTCTGCATAAGCAACCTTTATTTGGGGATGGCGCAGCAGGGGCACAAGCAACTGTGGTGGAGCTTCTTGGTGTTCCCTTGGGCATCTTCAAGTTGGTAGGTGTGGTTGTCATAGACCGCAGCTATCTTGAAGGGTCTCAAGTGGTTGGATTTTAATTTGGCTGAATTGGGGTTGAGGGCATAGACAGGGTCTCCTACAGTGTATCTGGCCTCAAGATGCCTTGTCCCCCCTCAATCTGCTTGTGTTCAATATCTCTGGCTTTGGCGCGCCACTGGCTCAGGGAAGGAGTGGTCAACAAGGGGGTTTCCTGGGAACTCTGTATCATAGTTTTCCTTGTTCTAATCCCGCCAAGCTGTCAGGCGTCCCAAAGGCCAGGATGCTGGGGCTGAACCTGGTGCCCCTGTTGACCCTTGCTTGCAAGATGAGTAGAGAGGTGGGCAAGTGTTCAGTCCACACTATATTAGGATGTTCCTGTGAGAGTTTGGTAATCAGTTGGACCAGTGAACTATTTAACTGTTTCACACGACCATTGGCTTGCAGATGGTATGGGGTTGTGACTATTTGCTTAAGGGTGTTCTTGGCGCAGTATGCCTTCATGAAATGCCCAACAAGCTCAGGGCCACCATCTGTAATGAGGCGTTTGGGTTGCCCAAAGCAGGCCACAATTTCCTTGCCAATGAAGCAGGTGATGGTGGTGGCAGTATGATTAGTGGTTGCCCATGCTACTGGCCAATGGGTGAAGTAATTGATGGATATGATGATGTACTTCTTCCCAAGTTGGTCTTTAAGGAGATGCCCAACAATGTTGAGGGCCCAGTACTCAAAGGTTTCCATGGCCTTAATGAGCAGAACTGACTTGGGGGTGCAGGTTTAGACCTGTTCTTTTCACACAACACACATTTTTCAAGGAGATCCAAAATGTCTTGACACATACACGGCCACCAAACCTTATGTTTCATGATCTCAAAGAGGTTACGCCCTTTAATATGACCCAAGGTGCAGTGGTAGTGTAGTATGTTGTTGCCTTGCTGTGTGATGGGGATATAGGGCACCTTTCCCCTGTCTCTGCCCAGCGGTAGACATTGCCAGCATTGGTGGTGAACTGAATTTCATTATCTTTTATCTTGGAGATGGTTACGTAATTAAGGCCTTTGTAACAGGTTGCCTTAGGACAGAGGTAAAGCATTGGCTAATCTGGATCCAAGCCATTGTCCCTGGTGATGGACACTAATATAGCCTTGAGAGGGTATCTGCCATGACAAGCTTCTTCCCAGGCTTGTACTCAATGCACAGCGGGTAAGCAGATGCACACTTAACCCAGCCTGTTTGGAGGCATGTCAAGTGGACTGCATGTTGAAGTACTGGAGCAACTTGTGGTCCATCAGGATGTGGGGTGGAAAGGTGGCCCCTTCCAGGTAACAGCGCCACTTCTTGACGCAGTCACAATTGCTGCTAATTCTTTTTCATATATTGGGTAACATTGTTCCAAGTAGTGAGCTTCCTGGACTCATATGCCACAGGGAGGAAGGTGCCCTTGTCAGTTTCTACCCGTAGCACACCCTCTATGGCTCTGTCAGAGGCATCAGTCTCAAGTTTGTATTGGCGGTTCTGATTGGGGAATTGCAATGCAGACACAGTTGTAAGTCTTTGCTTCAACGTCCCAAAGGCTTGATCTCTGACAGGGGTCCAGTGGAAGCACTGTTTGGTGTTCAGGAGCTCAGTGGGAGGTGCAATTAATTCCCCACAATTGGGAATAAACTTTCACACGTAGGCAACCATGCCTAAGAATATACACACCTGGCCCACATTGGTGGGAGGTGGCATGCTTGTGATTGCCTTGATTTTGGAGGGGTCAGGCTTTATCCCTTGGGCAGAGATGGTGTTCCCAAGGAAAAAGAGCTCTGAATTGAGGAATTTGCATTTGGAGGGCTTAGCCTTCAACTGGTTCTTCCAAAGGGTGTCAAGGACAGCACAGAGGTGTTAGAGGTGCGTAGTTTGGTCTTGACTGAAGACAATAATGTTGTTAAGGTACAAAACCACACATATCCAATCAATTCCTCAAATGCTTTGTTCATTAAAATGGCAAAGGTGGAAGGAGCGTTGGTCATTCCAAAGTTTATGACCTGGCACTTGAACAACTCATAGTGTGTACAGAAGGCAGTTTTTACCTCATCCCCTGGTGCAACACGGACCTGATTGTACCCCACAGTGAGATCAATTTTGCTAAAGACCTTCACACCTGTGAGTGTATCAAACAGGTTGTCAATCAATGACAGGGGCTTTTATTCTTAATAGTCACCTCATATAAGGCGCAGTAGTATGTGATCAAGCAAAGGGACCCTTCTTTTTTGGCTACAAAGAAGACAGCAGCCCCGTATGGCAAGAGCAAGGGTCAGATGAAGCCCTTATTAAGTGGGCCTACAAGGTGCTGACAGAGAGACTCATCTTATTTTGGTGTTAAGCAATAGAGGAGACATGCTTTGGGAAGCAACCCTTGAAGTTGTACAGCGTGTTGGATCTCTTGGGGAGGGGATAATTGATCCAGTGTTTCACTGAAAGCATCCTTATAAACCTTGAGGAGCGCAACAAATGCTGGTGGGGACAGAGTAGTCAAGGGGAAGGCCGCAGGTGGTTCCACGCAGATAAATTTGACTGAGCATTGATTAAAGTCTAGTTTCCCCCCTTGAAATCATATGAGCCTGTTTCTGTTATTCTGAAAAACATGGTATTGTGAAGCAACTTGTTCATCTTGATGGTATATATCTTGAAACCCACCCCATTTCTATTGATGGTAATTACAGATGTATCCCAGTCAAGGTAGGGACAGTTGTGAAAAAACCAGTCAAGGCCAGAAACAACATTGTGGCTGAGTCCTACCATGATTGGTCCTGTAAGCTTAACCTGGATGTTCCATATTCTCACAGAGAAGGGTACTGTCTCATGGGTAATTGTTACTCTACAGGAGTCATCTACTCATACTGCCTTAAATCTTATTGGCACTTGATCTAGTTGTTGAGCGTTGGTGAATGACTGGTCAACCATAGTGTGATTGGCCCCAGTATCTACCAGTAGTTTTTGGGTATTCCCACAGAAACAGAAGTGATAGGCCAAGCAAGTTACTTTATTTGGAGAGTGACTGGCTTGAAGTATGGGATTGTCAATGTGAACCTGAAAGACGTCAAGGGCTTCAACTTCATGAACATTGTACTCACAGGGGTTCTTTGCAAGGAGGGATTGAGAGTGAGGGTCAAGTGGGGTTGTAAAACCTCTTGTAAATACAACCCCCAGGCTTTTCCCTGGCCCTCAATCTGTGCTACTGGATTTCCCTCTTTTGGGGACGCTTAACCCCATTTTCCTGTTAGTGGGGATGGCGGCAGCCTACTTGATTGTGGGCACTGCCAAGTGCAAGGCAAGGTTGGGGTGGCGCATTATTGGATCTGCAGAAGCCCATTGAGGCCTGATTATTGGCCTCTAAAATGTCCTTGTAGAAATCATTGATAGAGGTGCAGCAACCTATGGGAACCCAATTGCAGATTTTGGGTTTGAGCCCATTAACTATCAAGGTAAGGAGCATTGCATTTCTGTAAGTTATGGCTTCAGGAGCAGCAGAAAGTGTTTGCTGCCAGGCTGGAAGATATTAAGGAACAGCCCCAGTCTGTTTAATAGCCAGGAGGGGAGTTCCCACTACAATGGGTGAAAAGGTTTTAATGTAGCAGGACTTTTTGGCATCCCTGAACAACACCCAGGTAATTTCTTTTCTTGACTGGCCCATTTAGTGAACCAGACTGCAGCAGGCCCTGTAAGGCAACCCAAAGCAGTAGCAACCCACATGGGCTCAGGTAATTGACAGATACAGAGGCGTGTTTTGGTAGAGTGGAGCCAACTGACAATGTCAGCCCCTTCCACACTGCCTGAAAAAGATTCCAGCTGGAGGTTGAGCATGTGCTGGGAAAGGTACAACTGAGGCAGGATGACACTAGAGTTGCACTGCCCAAGGAAGAGTTGGTTGTACACACTCATAAGTATCAGTTGATCTTGATAGATGACGTACCTGTTGGAGATGTCCCCCTTGGAGATTGGCAGGAAGGTTTCTTGGTGGGGAGTAGCTATACAGCCCGTACTCTGTCCTTTCTTGGGGGAATTTTCTCTTTAGGTAGGTTGTCAACCTACTGCTGCTACCACTGTTGCAACTGAGCCAATGAGATTTCAGTATTTGATTGGGAAAGACAACAGTCCAATAGAAAGGACAGGAACAAATAGAATAAGGTATTATTTATTGTAGAATATTGTGATTAATATACTATATGTGGAAAGCCACCAGGCCACAAGGGAGTGGTATGATGGCATATTCCATGTAAGGTTTAGAGCCAAGGAATAACTTGTGCGGGGATCAGCAGGTCAAATTGATAGCGCTCCTAATTAAGAGAAAATGCCCGCAGTTTGACATTGTCATTGGATTGCTTCATGTTGTTAGACACATCAAGGGGCAACTCATCAAGCCTACCTGTGTATTGTAAGATACGTTGGTGGGCAAGTCTGGAAACTTGGTTGCAACACCCAATCTTACTATTACGCCAAATAATAAAGCACAACTCAATAAAATGGTGTTCACTACAGGGGCTACCAGCCCCGCCTTTACGCCCTTAACACTACATTTGTTGGTCCTGCCCTCCCTCCTTCTGCTTTCAGTACTTTGCCTAATATCTCTAGTCCTCTTTTGAAGTTAAAGTCTCAGACCTTCCTTCTATCTGTTCTGCTATGGTAGTATTGCCCTGGACATGTATACTACCTATTGCAATAGAAACACCTAACTTTGAACAAATGTGGGAGTCTGTGCTTGTATTGGTTCAAGGTGAACATTCATCAAACATCATTGATTCTAAAACCAAACCTGTTTTTGGGGGGCCTGAGTACTGTTTCATGATGATTGACCATGGATTATTATAATTACATACCTTGTCCTTGCAAGCTAAGGTAAATCTGCTTCAACTTTTTGTTCAATCTGTATTAGTTCACCACCAGCTGCTCCTGGGCTCACTCCTTCTAGTTAAATGAGCTACTGACTGCTTCTTGAAAAACTGCAATAAATTTGTGCCCTTCCAGAAATAGACTCACAACTTTCTCTTGATATTATCTGTAAATCAGTGCAAACCCCTTCTAGTCTAATAGCATCTACAATCCACAGTAGACACTATTTGTACCTCCCTTCCCCATTACATACACAACCACTTCCAAGCATACAAAGTTAGCCAGGCTTCTTGATGAGGATTCATGGAAGCTAGTCTTACCTCACAGGGAACTGGTCTAGACAATCTCATCCAATAGCTTAACCAATTCTGTGATCACTTTAATGGTCAGATGTTATTATTGAAAGTATTCATAACTTCTTACTCATCAGCACAAGAAGCTACTCAAACTGCATAAGCATAATTTTTAGCCAAATTCCAGAGAATTAAATAACACATTGAGGAGCATTTCAAGTCTGAGAGCTATAAGTCACCTAATCCTCTTGAATGTGATCCTAACTCTGAACTGCATGAGATCTGGGAGGCAATTTGAAAACTCAAGGCTACAACCAGACAACAGGCTGTTGTTGCTGCATCAGCTCCTCCTCCTATACCTGATCCACAGATAACTGTGCTTATTGGACAAATGATAGAGCTCAGAGTAGAAGTTGAAGCTCTGTGAGCTGCTATGGAGTCCTCTGGTACCACTCTTCCTCCTTCAAAGAAGAAGGCTGTTGCCCTGGGAAAAAATTAAACCTCATATTAAGTGTGTATCCTTTATTGCCAACTTAACCCAAGATGTTGATGAGGTTGTTCACAATTATGAGACCTTCATAATTGATCTACAAGAGATGAGAAAACTCACCAAGAGCATGAATAATTGTTTTTATCTCCTTATTGTACAAGTAAAATGGTTGTACTTGCAAATTGTTTGAGTTTATGCCACTGCAAATGTACAACAAATACAAATAGATGACACTATTTGGGTAGCTACCACTACCAGAGAGGCAGTGGTCCAGCAGGCAATCACTCTCACTGCCCTAGAATAGAGTGTAAGTCAGATATAGGCTCTTCAGCCTCCTTTCAAGAGCAAAACTGAGTTTAACCCTGAGATCTATGTCCTCAATTACAACTCTCAGCATAGTTCTAATGGGTCTGCTAAATCTGGTATTGACTCTAACTATGAGCTGTACTTCAAACAGGTGTTTGATCCCAAAACCTCATTCCTTTCTTCCTTCCTCATCATCTATGAGACAGCAATGCTTCAAGCACTTGGAAAGCTTAAAAAGGAACACATTTGACTTTTCTTTATCCTACATCTCAAGAAGGGGTGGTTCCTGAACTAGTTAACATTGTCACTTGGGCCCGAATAAAGGAGATTTTAGTTGAGGAGTTTGGAGGGTACTTGAGCTTGGAAGTAAAAAAGGAGCCTTTATGCACATTTCTTTCAAGCCCAAGGAAAATCTTGCTGAGTTTGCCAATTGCTTCTACATGGAGGTCCAACAGCTAATCACTAGTTTTCAGCTCACTATGAAAGAAGTTTACACCACCTGTGCCAATCCCATTAAAGTCAATCAACTCATAAGTTTGCACTTTAAGTCTCATAAGCCAATGCTGTCTTCAATGAAGGGCATTAAGACTCTCTTAAAATATATGAATTTCACACATACTAATCCTGTGGTTATATAAGCACATTTAAATTCACCAGTTGAGATCTCCAACCTCTCTGAATTATGAACCTTGGTAGTAATAGACAGTCTAAACACCAGGAATGTCATAACTTTGAGATTGTAATACATCACTCTCAAGTTTTTATTAATCCAAATGTGGAGGGTGCAGATCCTAGAAGCCAATTAGGAAAAGACCAGTCAACTTAGAGGCAGAGACACTCTCTATTGACTACCCTTCTCAGTCTCCTCCTACTGCTTCTCTCAACACAACTCCTACTACATCTGGCTCTACATTCTCTCCTGCTGCACCTTCTATTTTGCATCTCTTCCTTGACCTGCCAAATGACTCAGAATCTGATGAGTCCAAAGATAATGAACTTGTTGGCCATGAGTATACAGTACTATGTGTCACTGAGACTTTCCCTGTACCTTTTTAGCTATGCTCTGGGAAAGCAACTACCACTAAGGTGGTACCTGGATCTTCTGCTGCTCAAGAATTGGCTGCTTGTTCTTGCCTTGACAAAGACAGTCACACACCAGTGTGGGTTGAGTCAACTGATAAAGCTCACAAGTTGACTGAAGCTATATTCCAGAATGTGCAGGTCTCCCTAACTTTACAAGCTGTTTATAAGGAGATTCCAGCTCTTAATTATACTTTAGAGAAATGGGAGAAAGAGATCAACACCTCTAAAGAAGTTCTAGCTATCCTGACCCAGTTTGGAAGCAATACTGTCAGGGATCCAGTCTTTGGCAGCCGGCCTGTTGTTTTCAGGGGTAACTCAGGCTGGGTTTTTTTTGCAGATAGAGTCCACCACAAGAGAGGAGCTAACTTAAAAAGGTAGGGGAAGGACTTCCCCACTCAGGACCATGGGCCGGTGGCCAGGATTATAGTGACAATCACCCCATGAGGGTGATTTACACAATCCCAAACAACTTTCCAGTGTGGTCAGTTGGGAGGTTGGGTGAGGAGGCAGGCATAGGCTTGGGGGTCACAGGTGGTTCCATGCAGAGCTTGTAGGCAGGCAGGTAGTTGAATTTGCCTATAAATAACTTGGGTGTTGAGAATATCCAGGGGGCTTGACGGTTATATCTAACTATGGATTGTATGCAGGCCAAAGGATCTAGTTTGAGGATCCTTTCTGGGGTGTAGTCCTTATATTCAGGTTTCAAAAGGAATTATGTGAAGTAGTCAGGGCCAAAGAGAGCACCTGGAGGATAGGAATCTGAAAGCAGAGGGACAGGGAGGCTGAGAGATCTTGTACTGATTTGATAGATGGCAAATACAAAATAAGGCAGTAGCTGTGTAAGCCAAAATAACATAACCTTTATTCAAAAATGGAAATAAGTTTGGAGCACGGAATCTATAGGCATATATAGCATCCTGACTCTAAACTTAGTATTTTCCATAAGAGCTTCATAAAAATAGTGGGAAAATGCAAGTGGGTGGCCAGGAGGCCCATGTGTAGGAGCAGCAAAATGGCATCTCAGCTGGGTGTTCTCTCATTGGTTGGAATGTCCAAATTAGTCACTTTTTTTTCTTGATTTTGGGCTCTGGTCACGGGGTCAGGCCTAAAGCCCATGTTTTCCTTTGATAAATGAATTTGATTGGTTACCCAAGAGGACTTCAAGTTTATGAAGTTTAAAGAGGAGCTTACTCTGCCTTAATTAGGCAATTTGAGAAGTTCCTCCTTGGGCACCACCATGATCAAGCCTGCACTAGTATTCTGACTTCAGGACTTAGCAGGAGCTTTAGATTGCAGAGGCTTAGTCCCAAGGAGATGTGAGTGTGCGTTCCCTTGGTCCATTGGGCCAGCAGCCCACAGGAATTCAGGGTCAGGGTTCAAATCCCACTCTTGGGCCCAGGTTTCCAGGGGAAAGAATTCTCAATCCTGACAGACACCACTTGAGTAGAAGTAACTGCTCAAAAAGTGAGTATTAAGGTCATAATAGACTTAGGATCTCCTGTTAATGTGGTCTTATCCAAACTCATGAAGAAGCTTAAACTTGCCCCAGATCTCACCTACAACTAGTCTTATGGTGCAGCTGGGTTTTCAACCACTTGCACTATTGGGGCATAATCTGCTCCCCCCTCTGCTTTTAGAAGCTGCTCTTATCTTCCCCTGCAGTGATCTTGGAGAATGAGAGCTATAATCTCCTGATTAGTACACATTTCCTTCAAGAATATAAAGATATTATTAAACTCAATGAAAGTTTTTTATCTCTCTTAAACTATAATATGCCCCTTACATTTGAAGAGCCTGTCAACTTACCAGGAAAGCAGTTAAAGACTTGCGTGTTAGAATATCCTACAGGGATATTCTCTTTGGAGATTAGGATGAATTTCTATAACCTCAAGTCACCTCATTGCCTTGCTCTGCTGAAGAAGGAGTCCCTCTACTGTCTCTCCATGCTTTCTCTATCCCTCCTGGATTTCAGGTGATAGTAGATTCTCAGGTCTTATAAGAGTTTCCTACCAAGATATTCATGGAGTTATATAACCCTGGATTCCTGAGAAGAAATTAACCCCATCTATGTCCTGGGATTGTGGATCTCATATATAAAGAGTCTGCCAGGCTGTTATTAGCCAAATTGAATGATACACCCATTTAGGTTATCAAGAGATAATTATTTTGTCATGTTTGTCTCTTGAGTGCACCAGCAGTTTCATTTATTCATCTATTTATCATTTTTAACCATTTTGCTTTACCAGAAGCCAAGCCACAACTCTTAACCATGTTTTCTGCCAAGAATTTCTCTTATCTAACTCCAGTTCAGAAAACTGAGGTGTTAGAGCTTCTGGATCATTTTCAGACATTTTTTTGCTCAAGGCTCTAACAACTATGGCCTGGCCAAGGGGGACATACATTAAATAAATACAGTTGATGCTCCTCAATTTATAGAAAAACTCTATTGTTGTAGAAGAGTTGAAGACAATCAAGTATCTAAGGATCTAAAACAACTTTTGGAAGCATTTTGCTAGCCATCTCTCAGAGCCCCTGGGCTTCTCTGCTGTTGATCCTGAAGAAGAAGGATAGTGAAAATTGTACTGTGATGAATTACAGATGCCTCAACTCTCTTACCAAGAAATAATATTAACCTCTACCTCAAATAGACAATTATATTAGGCAATTGGGAAGCTACAAGTTTTTCTGTCATGAACTATGCTTCAGGATATTGGAAAGCCAACCTGTCTCCTGCTGATAGAGAGAAGGCCGCACTAATCACCTCCTAGGGGATTTTTTAACCCACTTGCATGCCTCAAGGATTGTGTAATGCACCTGCTACTTTCTAGAAAGCCATGGACTTCATCCCCTGTAATTTAAAGATGCCCTGTGTACTTAGATGTCATCACTGTCTTTAGTTTCACTTTCACTGAACACTTGGATCATCTAAAATCTGTGTTCTCCAAGATACAAGAAACTGGTCTAAAACTTAAGCCATCTAAATGTTCCTTCTTCAAGAAGCAGATGGAGTTTCTGGGAAATGAGATTACACAAACAGGGATTCAACCTATGATCAATAATGTGTATATCATTAACAACATGTTTTCCCTACCAGCCTTTTAGAGGTACAAGTCTTCTTTGGAATGATAGGATACTGTTTTCAGTTTATGCATGACTTTGCTGAGATCAGTGAACCTCTTGATCAGCTTCTTAGAGGCATGCCTTTTGAGTATACTGCCAACCAAAAATAAGCCTTTGAAACCCTCAAACAAAATTTTAAGGAAGCTCTAATACTTGTATATCCTGATTATTACAAGGATTTTATCCTTTACACCAACACTAATGACCTCACCATTGAAGCTATACTGGCACATCTTGATGACAAAGGTGTAAGCTACCCTGTGGCTTATACCTCTAGAGTTCTTAATTAAAATGATAAAAATTATAGGGTGGCTGAAAAAGAATATCTAGCTATACTTCATGCTGTCAAGCATTTTTATCACTATATCTATAGTGCCCACTTCACAGTAGACACTGATCATTTCTCCCTTTGTTGGCTTTATTGGCTAAAGGAACCTGGGAGACAGCTAGCTTTCTGGGCCTTAAATCAAGGCTATGATTTTACTGTGGTCTGTTATCCTGGGGGTTAACACCAAAACGCTAATGGTCTGTCACAAATGCTTATCTTAGCCCTACACCCTGCTGAGGCCAATTGGGTTTACAAGATCATAGGCTACCCTGACGCGTGGGAATATGAACCTGGAGGTACTTTCCTGGCTTTACAGAAGTTTTCTGTATACATGGCAGTTAGGAATAATCAGCTGTTCAAGAAGGTTGAGTCTCTATATCTATCTTATGTATGTCCTAGCTTGCAATTATAAGTAGTTCTACAAGCTCACCTGGATATCAGACATAGAAGGATATCCAAGACACATGCCTGGTTAGACAAACACTACTACTGGGAAAACATGCAAGTGCTAATCCCTGATTTTCTGGTCTCTTGTCATGACTGTTGACTATAGCAACCTTGCCCTGCTCAACACAAATTTAAGCTGGTGATACCCAAAAATCCATTCTACACTGTTATTTTAGATGCTGTAGGTCCCCTTCCTTGTTCTTGTCATGGATGTTAATTTATCCTAATTTTAGTAGATCATTTCAATAAGTGAGTAGAGGCTAGGGCTACAAAAGATATTACCGCAAAAACCACAGCCAAATTTTTATTTCAAGACATGTTCTACTGTCATGGCTGTCCTTGGGTGCTCCTTTCTGATAATGAGACCAATTCCAACGCTTGATGGGTAATTTTACTAGTGGAAGCCATGGGTGTCCATCAGTTCTTTGTCATACCTTACAACTTTTTGACTAATGGTACTGTAGAGCACATAAATTCCACTCTGGTCTTTATCATGTGCAAGTTAACCCATTCAGATGCCTCAAATTAGGACTTAAATCTGTCAGCTGCCATTTTTGCTTATTGTTTGAGTAAAAAATGTACTACTAGGTTCTTTCTGTTTGAAATTATGTATGGGAAGGAAACCAATATCATCTAAACCTTGGAAAATATATGGTTGAGCTAGACACTGCGCTTAGTTTCAAATAACAGTCAGAGAGTTAGTCAATAAGATCATAGATATCCAGGCAGATTCCTTATCTTAGCTTATAAGACTAAGTCTTTGCTACTGTTGCCTTCTAATACATCATGTAACTCTTTCCCTGAGTTCAACATTAGAGATCAAGTCCTCTATTATCAACATTAAATAGGTGGCTGTGCTCATAAACTTGACTCTCTCTGGGTTGAAATCTTACTGTAATCTTTGAGAGTGGCCCAAAGTACACTGTGAAAATGATTTCCTACAGCTGTCCCTTTAATTGGGACCATACTAAAGTTCTCTGCGCTTATCATCTCCAGAGTCTAATCTTGAGGCAGGATCTCTTGTGAATTAAAATTCACTAGAGGTTTTGATTGGCATAGTGAATGGTAGTTTGAAGGTTGATTCCTTCAAAAGCCTCTGCTTTTTCTTTTGACCTGTAGAGTTTTATTTGCCCAAATATGGATTAACAGCAGTATCTGAATCTTTCATATCCTTATCAGTCTCTTGCCCCTTGGATTACCTTCAATAATGCTACTAGAAACAAACATTGGAGTATAAAATTGAATGCACTTTACCCCAATAAATAAGTTCATTTTTGCTCATTAATTTTGACATTAAATCTTTGGCGCTCATCAAACCTTGCTAGGAAGAAATCTATTAATCATACTTAGATCAAACAGGCTTAAATTCAGAAACCCAGTTTTACATATTTAAGACTTTTGCCCAAGTTCTTTATTATGTCAATTAATAAAGCTCAACTCAACAATAACATTTACTAGTGAAACCAAGATAACAAAAAACAAAGAAATTAAAAACAAAATTAGCAAATAAAAACATCTTTCACCTTTCATATATTTACAAGAAATAGTTTGTTAATAAATATGTCTCAAGGAAACAGTTCAAGTCAGCCAACAAGGACAAGCTGTAATACCCAAAATAAAGAAGCCAGCTATGAGGAATCCTTATTTATATGGATTTACTGAATAATAATCATTCTATCCAGTAGGCTGATAACGCTTAGGCGGCGTCCCTCCATCAGCCTGATAAAATCAATTATATGATTCTAATGATAGATCTGGGTAATTAGAATGTAGCCATTACTCCAAAGTCTGATCTATATTTCAACCAAATATTTGATTGACAGAGTACAAGCTAAAATAGATTGAGGGCTTGGAAGCATGACATATCTTCCCATAGGACGTGTCACTACCAAACCTTCCTGGGTAAGGAAAAATTCTGGGAAATCATCCCTTTATGAAAAGACAAATATCTGCCAATGCAGAATTCATAAATCCATTCAAATAGGTAACTTATTACTCAAAGTTTAAGGAAAATTGAATAAGATGCCTCCAGGACCATGTGTCAGGGATTCAAGTGTGATGTGGGGAAGTTTTAGACACAGGAAGTGGGACTGCTGGACCAGTGGTGAGTACTCACCACAATTTGGGTGCTAACTTGAGTATATAAGAGAAAGAACAATCCAGCAGAGACCAGGGACCACTGAATGGAATCATGGAGCCCAAAAACTCAATCAATGTAATATACATTAAATCAAAGAGTTGAGTGGAAGTGATCTCATTTGCAATCCCCAAATCTTGTGGGTGATCAGGCCAGGGGTGACAGGAGGAGTCATAGGGAATAAATACACAGGCAGGTGATTGTATTTGTCCTTAAAGAGGCAGGGTTGAATTGTTTACCAACAGTTCTCTTATACAAAGTCTCTGGATTATTTGATCTAGCAGGGGTCTGTACAGGAGGATATTCTATCTTGTAAACTCAGAGAAGGTTGGGTTCAATGGGTATTTGATAAATTTTATAGGGCTAAAAGTAGCAATAAGAGGAAAGAATAACACAGGTGTGGGGTCCACAGGATCTGTGTACAAAATGGCAGAAGCAACAGGGCCTGATGATTATTTATGAAAGTATAATGAAACAAGCATTAAATATGACATGATATGTTTGAATCAAAGTTTCATAATAGCAATATTACTCAAAATGACAATGGGGCTCAACTTACACCTGGCAAGGTATAAATACCATCTACCAGGCTTTTATCTTTAAATTGAGATTCTTAAAGATTGTGCTTCTTGGCATAAGGAACTCAGGGGCAGCAGGATGGCATCTGTCACAGGCCAGCAATATTGGCTAAAGTTACAGAATAGAAATCTAGACCTTTCTGTTCACTGTTTGGTTGAGAGGAACAGGAAGAAATACTGGGTATCTTCTAGGTTTAGAGTTTTGGGAATCTCAATTAGGATCTCATTGAAAGGATAGTAGAAATCTTCATGGCATTCTTTAATATGATTTGCTACTACTTGAGTATAGCTCCTGTTATGAAATATGGGACTTTCACCTGCAATTTTCTGGGCTGTATATAAGGATTTTACCATAAGCTGATTCCCAACCAAATTATCCTTAGATTTGAGCCCAAAAAACGCAGGCAGTCAGGCCCTTGGCCCTCTGGGTGAAGGGTCATGGGGGCAGGGTTTGACCCTCATTATGGGACTTGCATTATGATTAATAGAAAAACAGCATATGTGACACCCTGTTATGAATAAGCAATTCAAGGGGTCCAGCAATTAATTGTAATCCCATGTTGGCACAGCATAGATGCCTAACTCTAGGGTCTGCAATTTGCATTCTGTGGAACAGGTGATTGACCAATAAGAGTCAGAAGAGCCAGATGTTAATACTGGAAAGAGGGCCTAAACATCCTATATAGGGTGCTCACTTAATCAGAGATTGAGCAGAATTTTACCTATTGCAATAGAGAAGCAGATATTCTCTATTGTTAAAGTGCCACAAATACACCACCTTTAGTAGTCATAAGTATCTGATTATTGGGAAAAGCCTTGTCAATACTTGAACTTAACATTTTATCTCCCTAGGGTTGAACAAAGGAACACCAGCCCACTGTATAATTGACCCCAATTGGTAGCATAGAATTGTCTTTGTACAATCCCCCAATTAAATACAAATGGATCATAATAAAGGAACTCTTCACAAGATACAAAATATTGACACCAGCTAATCTTCTGAGGTATGACAACCAGATAAAACCACCAGCAGCTCATCAGAAAGGTCCTTCTACATCAGTGCAGGAGATGGCACACTTATCAAAAGTCACAAGGAAAAGGAAGATAAGAAGAAGAATAAATGAATTTTTAAGAAAACTAATCAAGATGCTCAATATAAAATACCTAAATATGATAAAAAGAAGTTTCAAATGAAGATGATAATCTGAACAAGAAGAAGAGCCCTACCTAAGACAGCTAGAGGACCACATAACTCCAACTCCAATAAAGAAAGGGCCAACCAAAAGTTGGGCTAAGAAAGATATTCCTGGATTTGAGCCAGATAAAATAAAGAGCTTCTGGGACAATTAAGAAAAGTTTAACATACCTGATAATATTCCCACATTTTTCTATATTTTGACTACCCAGGAGAGACCAGCTGTTGTATATGAGGACTATTACTTCTACAGCAATAAAATACTTAGATACAGAGCTGTAAATCAATTCAAGTGTGAGCATAAAAGATGTTCATAAATGTTTATGATCAACATATTTTAATCCCTGAAATCCCCACCCAAAGTTCATGAACATCTCTTTCATAAATATATGTTTGAATGCCAAATAAAGTGGTATTTGATCACCAATATCCCCCTGAAGTCAAATATGCCTTACTCATATATAGCTATCTATTCTCTAGCAAATCTCAATGAACTCCAGCAATCCATGGTTCAAACATATCATCAAATCATCAGGTTTATAATTAATAAAAGAAGAGATGATCCTATCATAGTCAACAGCCCAGAAAAAGCAGAATACTTAGTAATTGATGGTTAAAATCAAGTATGCCAATTATAAACCCTATTCATGCTACATGAAGATTCTGAGAAGGTTAAAAAGAGGATGACAATCTATGCAGCCAAGAGTCATATGAAAGTGCTTAAAATCAGGAAATTTGGCTATCAGATGCAACATTTTTGTCATGGCCCATACCAGAGTCTGGCTGGAATGCCACAGAAGAGGCAGGTCAGACCTGGAAGGTCATGTCACAATAGGAGCAATACTGACAAGATAATTTATAGAAGTGGCCAGGGGATGCCAACTTCTAGTGTGGGGAACAACCTGGTTGGCTAGCCCCAATACTGTAATATAGATGAGCCCCAGTTTTCTGAAATCTTGGGCAGGAAGGGCATCAGTCAGGGGAGGAGTGTCTGGTATCTCCTTCATATATGTTGGAGTCTGGCCTCTATAACATTCAGGAGGGAGATCCAGGTGGTGAGGGCAGTAGTACTCCAAGTCAAAGGTGTAAGCAGACGTAACAAAGGAATAGGAGCAGAACCAGGCGGGTAGGGAAAGGTGTATGAGTATTGTTGTGTTGATTCACATAATGATGCTATCAGAATAAATATATTGGTGTAAAAATAAAAAAGTGCAATCAAATAATGGGTCCTGGGAAAAAAGACATTTATTATGATGATTTTAGCAGTGAGAAAGGCTTTCCCTCCTCACTAATTATACTTAGTGGGAATAACTTAGTCTTTTGTGCCACCAGAGGCCTGGTGGCATTTTCTTCAGTGGTACTTGCAATTTTCTTTGGAAATCGCATGTTGGTGCCCAGGTATGAGTGCACATTGGCTGCTTCTTTATAATGATGGGCTTGGCTGCAGCATGCCAAGGTACCACAACTATTAATAGAACCTGCAATCAATCATTTGCCCAATTTCTTGATTGAGAAATTGATAGTACAATTTACCATTTCATAATATAAGAAAGACCCAATTTGATCTTTAGTGTTGATCTCAGGGTTTCACAGCACATGAGCCTTGCAAACACCTGGCCATTTGCAGTCAAAAAGGGGGTTTCCTCTTGAAAGGCAATTGGTAATTGTTTCCATACAGTTGGTTGTGCTGTATCCAGGCAGGCTAGCCAACTGTTTTGGGCATTCTGGCCCTGAAAATTTTCCTGCTGCCCCAATATCTTCAAACAGTTCTGAGTCATTCATGCCAAAGTATAGGAGAGAGTGGTGTCTCTCATCTACCACCTTGTTATTGGAACCAAGAAGGAGAACTATGTACACACTCTGAATATCATCAAGAAGAAAATCCATAAGATAGTACTGGAGAAGCAAGAAGATAAATACATTTAATAAGAAAGGCCACCCAAAGATCCCATTGGTTCAATCAGGATCAAGGGCCCAAAGCTTATTATGATGATCCACATGAGCTATTTTTTAGGTAAGGGCTGGATTTGAGAAAATAAAGATTAGTTGCCTAAGAAGGGTAAATATTTGATTAGTTTATTATTAATATATATAGCTGTGATGATTGAGAGTAGTGATATATGCCTAGGAGTAGTAGCAAGGTAGCCCCTTGTTAAGTATTCTGGAATGATAAAAGTGTACCCTGGGATAGTTATATCAAGGGGTATAGGCATCCTTAGACTAGCTGGGGTGATAATAAAGCTTAGGTGCTTCCCTGGGATAAATGAGCTGAGGTAGTGTTGAAATCCTGATACCAACTGGAGTGATAATACATTTGGGTTACTTTACTTAAAAGGGAGGTAAAATTTCTCTTTCTATGACTTTAGGGTAGCCTTGAAGAGGTCTTAAGGTTTCTGGGTAAGCATGAATAGCTCAGAACCATTATTAGGGTGGCTGTTCAGATATCCAGCTGCAGAACTTGATAATGGGAGGCTTCTGAAAAGTGAGTTTGGTTAGTTTTTACCTGAAAGCTCAATATTAACTACTTGAGTCAGTAAAAACAGTAGTAGTGAAGGAGTATGCTTGCTTCTGATGACCTAAGCAGAGGTGTTACAAAAGTAACATTTTCAAAGCCCCAGGCGGGAATCAAACCCGTTCCTAACCACCAGGCAGGGCTAGCAGGCGGGGGAGATTTTCCTGCACCTGGATTTTTGCTTTTTGAAGCAAATCCAGGTGCAGGAACCATTCCTGCCCTGGTGGTAGCTGCAGGGCCTGTTCTGGGCCCCAAAAGCTTTTCCCAAGCCTTGGTGGGTTTGGCTGGGCCTGGGTAGGCTATTTTTAGCTGCCCAGTAAACCCAGTTCAAGCCCACCCTCCATTAAGTAATTTGGAGTCCCCAGTTGGGGACCTCTTTTTTAATCAAGTTCATTGGCCTCAAAAAAACCTGTCAAACCAGTCCAAAAAGGTGATCAAATTGGGAAAAGCTTCATAACCTCAGAAGCCAAACCTGTCAGAACCAATGGCCAGCCAATCCAAGATGGACCACCAAAAAGCCAGACAACTGTTCCTGGAACCCCAAAAATGACCATGAAGCAGAAAAACAAACAGCAGAACCTGAGATGCCAAGCCTTGCCACCCAGACAGCACCATAAGAATTACCAGAGGCACTTGCATGTGAGTAAGTATATAAATCAGAAGCACCTGAAGAAGTTCTGTATTGTCATCCTTACCAAATAAAGTTGTTATCAACCTTTGGTTCAACAATCTGTTTCCATACATATTTTTGATACTCTTCCATCTGAATACACCAAAGCGTCAGCACTCATCACCTGGGATAGATAGCCAGACTCCAGTTGATAAAACCAAAGCCTTTGACTACTACTGTCCACCCAACACTCCATTTGGCCCTGTACATTTCACTGAGTATCCCCCAAATCCTGATCACAAACCCTGGTACTTGGAAGACTTGCAGTAGTACACCTGCCCAAATGCACCCAAAGAACCCTACCAAATTTTCTGTGACAGCAAAGTAATTACCATCTACCCTTTGATCTTCAACGGGAAGTACAACAATACTGCTGCCTACCTGGTCCCCATAGAACCACCCTGTGACGGTCCACATGTTTGGTGGTTTGCAGGCGGGGTTAATGTTGGTCAAGTGAAAGTTTGGTTGTTCATTGCAGGTAGAAGCCTGGTAGTGAATGATGACTACTAGGGACAGTAAGGCCTAGCTAGTAGGTGTAAAGACTACTAGAGTCAGATGTTGTCTCCACCCAGCAGAAGATATTGGCTGCTGTGGGCTAGAGGTCTTCACCCAGCAAGGAACTGTGGCTGCTTGGGGTAAAGAATGAGATAGCTTAGCAGGGAACTTTGTCTGTTTGGGGTGGGGAGTGATCCAGCCTGATGGTTAGTGTTTGCTGCTCAGGCTGGAAGATGTTTAGACCCTGGCAGGTAACGCAGGCTGCCAGGGTAGAAGTTTTTACCAGAATGGTAGGGGACACCTATCAAGGCTATAAGTTTTGGACTCCTGGCAAGTAGCGCAGGCTGCCAGGGAGGAGAAGAGCTTTGAGGACTCTATGTACCCTGATACGCTTACAGGAGGTCTGTGAGAAAGCATTCTACCTAATGAACTGGTAGGGTGTCCTTGTTTATGCCCCTATGGGAGCTTTGGGGGGAACCCAAAGTGAGCATTAGAGGGCATAGATTTTCTTGGAGCTGTCATCAGGGCGGGTTCCTTGGGGAAGCAGCTGCAGGACTTGGTGTGATCAGGCCTCTGGGAATTAAAGCTGATTACTTTGCAACTGAAAGCCCAGATTTAATCATCTGGGTGAGTAAAAAAACGCATAGACATTGATCTATGGTTGAATGGCCTAAGTGGAGTGCCACTTGCAAGGGTCCAGTCAAACACCAGTTCAATCTAGACTCATGCCTGGGTCTACAGGTTCTGGTAATGGGGACTAAGATTAAGAATCAATGTGGTTAAAGGGATTAGCAGAGAAGACTAGTAAGAAGGACCGTTTGATCACAGTGAAAACTAGTTGAGGGACTGTTGGTCCATATTTAAAGTTTTGAAACCAAAATGGTTCATTGTGCAGGTGAAACCAAGGTGGTTCCTAGTGAGGATAAGTTGAAGGGCTCAGAGATCATAATGCAGGAGTAGCTGGTCATGATAAAGGAGTAGCCAGATGAATGATAAGCTGTTAAAAACTGGAATGAGCTGTTTGTTGTCTAAGATGGACTGATTTCTGGTTAAGCTGAAGAGCTGGAATATGAGCTGGCTGAAGGATCAGAAGATGAAGATGAAGAACTGGTGGTCCAGAGAAATGAGCCAAGATTTTGCCAAATTGATTTGCTGAGGTGGTAAATGTGGAATGTTTTGCCTTGGTTTAATAGTAAAATCAAGAAGGAATGTGGATAGAAGTGTGGGTAATATATTTATTTATTAAGCTCCTAGGATAGATGAAGGTATGTTGCTATGAGAGCTGGATACAAAGTTATTTTGGTGGGAAGTTTTCCTTGGATTTTACTATATTTTTAAATATATGGGTAAAAAGTTGAATAGGTTCAAAAAGAACAATTTAAATAGTAGAATACTATTTAAATTGGTTCAGGTTGAATTCAGGGAAGACTGGTGCCAGAATAATGGACCGGTTAACGCTTTGGTGCAGGAAGAGTCATCAATTTGAGCGGTTTGAGCAATGTAAATTGATTTCTTAGTTGGATCCCAGTGGAACTTCAGATAGAGTCTATTTCTGAGCTCTGCATTAATTAGTTGAGTTCTGGAAGGTTTCCTGATGAAAAAAAATGGTTGGAATCCAAAAGCTTAAAGTATAAGCAAGGAAATAGTGAATCAATACTTTAAGCTTTTGAGAAAGTAAGTATGTAAGTTTAAGTTATTATAGGAAAAAGTGAGCAGCAATGGCTTAAGCTTTTTGTGAAGAATTGTTGACCAGGGATTGTGGAAAGCTTAAATCATTAGGTGCTCATTGGAAACCAACCAGGGCCAATCAATTACCCTTTTAGAAATTAGTGTCAACTTACCATATAATTAAATACATGATTAGTGGACCATGACGTTCTTGCCAAGGATTATTGCGCCACACTGCTGCCACCTTAAATAAGTGCCACAGCGCAATATTAATCATTCTTGGCGCCAGAGCACCGCAATAACTTACATCAAGTGCTGAGGTGCCAGCTTTGAGAGGAAATAACGCCAAGGCACCAGGTCTGAATATAGAAGTTTCTGTATATCAAATATGAGTGATATCTGGTGCGCTAGCAGGGAGCACCCTTGTGCTAGTTGCCACAGCATTGCAGGATTGTGCCCTAAAATGGAAAGCTGTCCTTTCTTCATCAACACAACCAAGACTCTACAGTGCGCTGGAATGTCCTAGAAGGCATTGCCAGTGACTGATGATTATTAATATTAGAATACCCCTATTTAAGGCATTGGCAGTAAACACCAAGGGGCAGAGTTTTTACCTACTTGTATAGGACCCAATAAAAATAATCATTACAATTCAAGTTGGTCAATGTCTTTGGAATCTTCACATTCAAAGGCATATAGTGAGTGTGTGCCCCTGCCTCTTAATTATTCTGTTGAATCTGCTGGTGTATGCCAATTTTCAACAAGTGGTACTCACTACAGATGCACCAGACACTCTGACCAACCCTTGTCCTCTGAGTCTGACGTGCCTCCCTCTATCCCAAAGATCTGACTGGATTTGGGGAACGTTACTTGGTAATGGAAACCAGCAATGTTGAGAGAGACCAGTTTATCTGTCAAAAAGAGGATGTGATCAACGTAGAAGACCTACCTGTACTTCCTTCCTGCCAGTACACTGAAGTTCCTATGGTACCACTGGCACGCCTTACCCTGGTCAATTGCCAAGACCTGAAATTGGTGGCCTCTGGACTTTTCCTTGGGTATCAGATTAGCCAGGAGCCCACCAATAACCAGTTGTACCTCTTTCACCAACATCCCAAAGCTCAACGCCTCATGACTATATTTTGCAGTTATCTGGCAACCAATGAAGGAAACCTCAAACGTTTTCCTACCCTCAAGAGGGCAACCAACTATCTGCAAGGATTTGTCCACACCACATTACATTAGCTACTGGGAGTTTAAGCCCAACATCACTTGGAGCTTCAAGACCTGGTTACATATGTGGAGCACCAACACCATTACCTGGACTGGCTAGTACAACAATTGGACTCTGGGTTTAAGGAAATCTGAGCTTACACTCAAGCCAACAAGGAAAATCAAGTCACTCTGGACTGCCAGCTAGTGTCAGGAATATTCCTGACATAAATCAAATTATTAACAAGGAACAATGCTGGGAAAGAAAAGGAGATTATCCATTCAGAGAGGCAAAATTTAATGAGGACTTCCCCCCTTTAATTGGGGGAAATAAAAATAAAATAAAAGATGAAACAGATTTTAAAGGTCACCGGAACAATTTAACATCCAAGCAGGCGCCTGTCACGTCTGTCACAACCACGCAGGCACCTGCTGGCCCCCCACCCGCCCACCAAACCCTCACAGCCCAGCCAGCCACCTGTGAGCCCCCTGCCAGCCACCTGCTCACCCAGCCTGGCACCAGCGGTCCCACCACCAGTCCCCTACCTGCCCCCCTGCCACCAGGCCGCCTGCTTGCTCCCCGGGTCCCAGTCAGCTGCCAGCCACCCACCTGGGTACCAGGTCTCTTCTCACAGCCAATCAGAAACCCCCATAATCAACAGCCAATCAAAAAGTCCCTGATTACAGGGAAGAAAACATGGAGTAAATTCTGCCCTTCAGAAGAAGGGCAAACCCAAAATTCAGGTTCTAAAACCTATTCTGACCTTTCAGAAGATAGGACAAATCAGGTTTCAAAAGTTAAAAATAATTTTACTTCAAACCAATGGGATTCAGAGGACCACACCACATGCTTGAGCCCAGACCCCAGCCAAACTGAACCTCTCAAAACAAAAATAGATTTTGAAAGTCCCATGAGTCATCCCCATCACCTGACTCCCCACTCAGGGAACATCATTGGCTCCAGGCAGGAATGGCCAAACCCCCAACAGATTGTCAAAGAACAAGAATTTGACCATCTTCTCAAAACCCAATTCCCAATTATCTTGTTCAAACTTCTGGGTTATCCAATTCCTTGCTTTCATTCCCACTTGCAAAGTTTTGCAAGTGGGAAGCACTATAAATAAAGGATCCCTCCTCAGTAATAGCTTATGCTATTATTGAGATTAATACCCTCAATAAAGTGAAATCTTACTTAAAACAACTTAAGTTAACTTTAATAGTTAAAGTCCCAGAAAACCCTCCTCCAATCTAAGGAAGATAAACCACCTCATCTTCACAGCTGTGCTCATAGCTTGCCTTGGAATTGGGGGCTACCAACAGGGATCAGAGTTCTTTAGGCCCTCACCAGAAGGGCTAGGTCATGATCCTCACTTTGACCCAGGACAGCTCAACTCCTCACACACTGGTCCCTGGCCTCCCCTGGTGTCCCCACATTCCACATTACCTATTGTGGTGTACACCACTCTGTACTATGTCTTAACCTTCTTTGCCGGAAACTTTGGAAGATACAACGTTCACACTAAGGTCTTCTGCTGGTTAATGACCATATACCCATTTGTCACTGCCTTGACTGGGTTCCAATTTGTCAACCTCCTGACATATATAATTCAAGTAGTACCTACCATCTCAGGGTATTACAGTTAGAGGACCTCACCCACCAGTTAAATAGTTGCTTGGTCCATGTAATAGAGTCAACTCTGAAGAATTTTGGGTTGGGGCCCACCTGGGCCCGGGATGTTACCTGCCACGCCATAGCCATTGGACAATACATAGCAGGGGCCCACATAACCAAGAGCAACATGGATAATTTTCTTGCCAAACTGACTCCTCCTTGGAGCAACAAGGTAGTTGTCTGCGTGACCTGGACAAGAAGGTTGCCAACAATAAAGAAAATATCAATGAGATACAACACCTTGCCTGGCAGGAGAATGAGGAGCCCAGCAATATTGCTAATGCCGGCAAGACCAAGGTTCTGGCACTTCAAGACAACTTCATACAACATGACAACCATATCAAGAAACCCATCTGAGAAGAGGTCTCTCAGCTACGCCAAGAATTCTCATCCCAATTTTTTCAAAGATTCAACCACTGAGGGTCACGGCTGCTCTGAACTTAATTGAGTACAGCAACAAGTAGAGGATATTTTGGCCACAAATAATGAGATGTTTTGGGAAATGAAGCAGGTATGTGACAAATGAGAGCAGAGTATTGCCTCCCTTAAGGCTGAGCTTGAGGAATTATGAGCTGAACTGAGGGGACATGGCAAGTGCTCTGCCTCCCAGTGTGCTGCCATAGAAGACTTTTGCAAAGGAATGGTTCAGTGTGCCAGGCTGATTGAGCGTCTTTGTTCTTCCCTCCAAAATGTGGAGATAGAAATATTAGATGCTCAGGCCAAGTTGGTGGATTTCAGATGCCGCTGCACTGGCCAAGACTTGTGAGGACCTGGTCTTTCTGCCATGCCTTCTGGAGAAAGCGCCATGCTACAGCCCACCTCCAGTTCAGTATATGACAAAGGGGCTACCTCATCTTCTTCAGGCCGCCAAAGCCTCCCACAAGTCTTTGCTGTCCCTCCCACGCCTTTTGATACCCCACAAGCACCCAGGGAGACTGTCCCAACCGGGAGCTCTTGTACCAACTTCTTTGACCAAAGCTGGCGCAAAGAGTCCCCCCTTGCTATTGTCCCCAAGCCAAAACCCCTACATGTTTCAAGCCAATGAACTTGCCCAAGTTTGACTCTAAGGGCAATGTACACACCTTCATCTGTCTTTTTGAGATATCTATGTATGGGACTAATAACCAAGATAAGGCCACCACACTACTCAATCAATTAGATACAGCTAGTACTGATCTAATAATCCTGCACATGCCTGAACACAATTGGTTGTATGCAGCAGCAAAAAATGCGCTATTATACAAGTTTGATAGCATCACCTGGGTTACCAAAAGAAAGAATGAGTTCTTGATGATTAGCTTCAGAAAAAACAAGACAATTTCTGACTTTGCCAACTGTTTCTACCTTGAGGCACAGATCCTCACTGGCTCAGGGTCCCTGAATATGCTGACGCCCATATAGCTTTACATGCTGCAGTAAAGCCCTATGAAGCCTTGTACCAAACTCTCATGCCAACTTTCCAGGACAACTGCACCTTAGACGGCATGATAGGTTACTTAAGCCAGTGTTGTGACACTTTTGGACCCCCCAACACTGGATCAAAGCCCCGCCAAGTCTCCAACTATCCAGGACGCTCAGAGGCTCCCACCCACAACAAAAAGTCCCCACCAAAACCAAATATCACTAAGGTTATTTGTCACTGTTGCAACTGGAAGAGTCAATACGCCTCTAGTTGCAACTCAAAGACAGGTATACACATTCTGCCCCCTTGGAACCTAAAGTGCAGGGAAAAGTCAGTGTGGAGTAGAGGAGGAGCTCTCTATATCCACACAATCCATAAGCATTCCACCTGACCTAATCTTTACACCTGAAACCAGGTTCTTGTAGAAATGCGCTTCATCAGGTTCTCGTCAACAATGTGCACATGGTACAGACCCTCTCCAAGGTTCAGGCCTCTCAAGAGGCCACTAAGGAAGTGTTCAAGCTTTATGCTTGCCAGTTATTAGACAACGCGCCTGATACTGAGCCCCAACACTTGGGCAATGCCACCTCCCTTAGAGGTGTAAATGTGGCCATCCCCATGGAGACAATGAAGGATCATCACCCAGAACTATGTGACAGTATTGTTGAATTCCTCTCCATTGCCAACAATTTAGATATTCACTTAGTAAACAATATCAATTCTTCTTATTCTGAGTGCACTTACGCTGATATTTTTGTGAATAAATTTCAAAGTGCAAGCTATCATCAAAACTGGGGCCCCTATAAATATAGTGTTCTCCAAGTTAGTGCAGAAAATGGGGCTCACTCCAGATATTGATCACAAGAAACAGTATGGTACAGCTGGACTAGACTGTACCACCACCCAAGGAGCGTACAGCACGCTCCCTTTACGCTTTGGCTCTCTGGCGTCTCTGCCCCAGCTATAGTACTACCCAATGAGAACTAAAATATCCTGATTAGAACCTTGTTCATGCGACAGTATGGAGTAAAGACTGACCTTGAGAATGATGTTCTCAAAATATTGGGGCAGGCAATCCTGCTGTATTACAACTGAACAACCCCAGAGATGGGTAGCCAAATCACTCCCTATGTCAACCTTGCATATCACAACAGTGTTTTCCCAGTCAAGTACTGTAAGCTGGGATGTCAGGATAAACATCTTCCCACCCAAGTTGAGGAATATAAGGGTCTGCCATTGCGCGCCAACTCTTCTTACACTATCCCGGCTGGCCATCAGGTGCTAATGGATATTGGATTAGATTTACAAATACCTCAAGGGCTTTACGGGGAAATAAAACCCCCCGGAATTGCTCTAGGCTAGAACCCCTGGTTGCGCCTGGCATTGTGCTACCTAATCATGGGCCCATAAAGGTATTGCTTGCCAACCTCAATCACTCTCCTGCTGAGGTAAAACACCATCAAGTAGTGGCATACCTGCATCTATTACTGGTAGAAGAGATGACAGAGATACACAATTTCAGCACCCTGGATGAGCTTGGCCTCCCTTTGGAAGAAGTAATACCGCCTGCTGTATGCACAATAATTCCACAGGAGCAACTGCAAGAACTCACTGTTGCACAACAGGATGCAGCCCTTGCCCTGTTTGAGAAATACAAGGGGATATTTTCCAAGGATGACTTTGACCTGGGGTGTGCCCAAAACACACTCCACCACATTGACACAGGCAAGGAACGCCTTATACATCTTTGCCCCATACAACGTTCTTGTGCTTCTGACGCCGCAGTAGATGAGGAGATTGGGAAGCTGGTCTAACTAGGTCTAATTGTTCCATCCAAGAGCCCGTGTTTGTCCCCATTACTCATAGTCAAGAAGAAAGATGGGAGCAACTGCGTTGTCATTGACTATTGCAAGCTTAATAACATCACTAAGAAGGACTCATATCCTCTTCCATGTATTGACAATGCGCTTGACTGCCTGGGAGACAATAAGTTCTTTTCTGCAATGGATCTAATATCTGGATATTGGCAGATTGAATTTATTCCCAAGGAGCAAGAAAAATGCACCATCATCACCAGTCAAGGTCTCTTCCAACCTACCCAAATGCCACAAGGAATGTGCAATTCACCTGTCACATTCCAACGTGCCATGGATGATATGCTCCATGACCTCCAGCTGAGCTGTGTTTTAGTCTATCTGGACAGCATCAATATCTTTTCACAGACATTCTCTGATCACCTTCAACACCTTGAGGAGGTTTTTTGGTGCCTAGTAGCTGCTAACCTTAAGATCAAACCCAGGAAGTGCAACTTCTTTAAAGATCAGCTCAAATACCTTGGTTTTGTGGTCAACACCAAAGGATTACGGCCTCAGCCAGCCAAAGTTGAGGCCATAGAGAAAATGAAGGTGCCGTCTAATAAACAAGATGTCCAGGTGTTTTTGGGCATGATTGGTTATTATTGGAGATTTGTCAAAGACTTCTCAAGGAAGGGGGAGGCCCTCTTCCATTTTTTGAGGAGTGATGTGCAATTTGACTGGACCCCAGCCTGTCAACAAGCCTTTGACACCCTACGCTTGAGTCTCATAAATGAACCAATCCTATGATACCCAGACTTCAGCCATAAATTTATTGTTCAAATGGATGCCTCACTGACTGCTGTGGGTGGTGTGCTTTCCCAGGTGGACTTCAATGATGAAGAACACCCTGTAGCCTACTTCAGCAGAACTCTGAATGTCCATGAGTGTAACTATACTGTGGCTGAACTGGAGTGCCTGGCAGTGATATACGCATACAATCAGTTTTGTGTATACCTACATGGCGTCCACCTCAAGGTAATCACATATCATGCATCATTACACTGGCTCCAGAACTTGAAAGAACCTGAAGGACGTCTAGCACAATTGGCGCTAAAGCTCCAGGCCTACGACTATGAAATATCACACAGAGCAGGTCTCAAACATCAGAATGCGGATAGACTGTCTTGGCTACCGGCAGTAGCCCACCTGGCTGATGTCTCTGACCTGCTTTATGATAAAATGTTGGCAGGCAACTACCAGGATGAGCCTGCAGAAGTCTAGCACACCCTAGATAGGCTGCTTGAAGACACCAAAATCAAGAATGGGTGTATATTAAAACACACTTTAGAAGGAATAAGAATAATGCCCAGACCATCAGAATAGGCTGATCTAATAGTTTGCGCTCATAGGGAAATAGGGCATGGCGCCTTCTGGACGACACTTGCACAACTAAAACCACATACTTTTGGGAATCCATGGCCTTTGATGTATAAGAGACACTGAGCTGCTGTAAAAAATTCCAAGGGGAAACCCCATTCAAAAAGTCAACAACCTACCACTTAGCTCAGCCTAACTTTGCTTGGCACACCATCTCAATCAATGTTGTAGGACCCTTGCCAGTCAGCAAATATTGCACCAAGTACATCATTGTTGCAATAGACCACTTGACCAAATGGGTGGAAGCAAAGGCGGTGCACAACTTAGGTGCTAACACTACTTCAAAACTCCTACTTGAACAGATCATATTACATCATGGTTGCCCCAAGTTATCCTCACTGACAACGGCACCAACTTTACTTCCCACGTGGTGACCAAGCTTAATGAACTTATGGGAATACGAGGAGTATTTTCAACATCCTACCACCCCAAGCCAAATGGAATGGTAGAGAGACTTAATGGGACCTTAGTAGGCATCTTGAGGAAATTGGCTGCTAACTGCCCCACTGAGTGGAACATGTTCCTGCCGTCAGCTATCTTTGCCTACAATATTGCCACTCACTCCTTTACAGGGAAATCACCATTTCAACTCTTACATGGCAGGCACCCTACAATACCCCCATTATATACTCCTGTGTTGGGGAAGAAGACACCCAGTCACCCCATGCGTACCAGCAAAGGCTGGCCTGCACATTAATTCAATTACAGTCAGAAGCCTATTCCAATGCATTGGCCAAGAAGATAAGGAGCCAGGAAAAATATAAAGTCTAATAGGCCCCTCTCCAAGAGTTCCAAGTAGGCAACTGGGTGCTCTTCCATAACACACATGGATTTGGCAGAGCGCACAAACTGGCTAACCTATGGATAGGCCCATTTGAAATCATCTCCTGAACGTCCACAGACACCTTTACTATTAAATAGATTAAGGACAGACAGATGATCAACAAGGTACATGCAAAGTTCCTGAGGAAGTTTGTAAAGAATCCCCTTCCAAAGAATAAAGTGATACAACTACAAAGAATTAAGTATATGGGGGAGTAAAAAGAAGTACTGATACAAACAAAACAAAAAAGAATAAAGTATAACTATAAAGACAAATTAAGGAAGCAATACTTTATTGCTGGATTATTCAGGAGAACAACGTCCAGAGCCAGAAGAAAGAGACCAATTGCCTGGAGGCCTGTTAGAGGTACCTGTGGAAGGGACGCTGTCCGCGGGAAGATGGGGGGATGAAATGACAACTGGGAGTGGAATGATGGCGCTTTGATGCTGAGAGAGGAACCAGAGGAGCTACCAATTTGTATTCATCATTATCCATTTGGTTACGGATAAAGGCAAGAGCCACCAACATTTGGCACTAAGCCAATTGAGAATTGCAGGACATACTGGTCCAACTGCACAGAGGCAAAAAAAGATTACTCTTGTTAACCAGACATCCCCACCCACCACAAGCAGAGAAGGCAGAGCCTATATTAAGACAGTTGAGCAGTACATCTTCCATGTAGGAGTAGCATGCTGGCAAGGATACCTTTGACTGATAGGCTAGCCTGTGGAAGTGTTCAAGGCAACACCCTTCAAAACCCACAGCGCCAGAAGAACACACCTTGGGAGGATACCACATGAAGTGGGCAACAGACACAGCCAAGGGAAGATACAACTGCGGGTTGTTATCCTTCACTTCCTGCAAAAACAAAAGGCCAAGGAGAAACAACAGGTGTGTTAGCCTGAAAGTCCAGCCCAGGAGTGCGGGAAAGCTCAGGATTGGAAGACTGCTCCAATGCCCAGATGCAACTGACCTCACAAATGTATTGGTGTTGCTGGGCAATGGTATAGACGTGCTGCAAAGAAAAGCCACTGGTGTCTCTGGCTGTGACATGCAGACAGAGGTCAACCTCCCCAATTAGTTGCTCCATGTTGTAACTACCGTGGTAACAAGCTACCAAGTGGATTGGCTTCACAGCATTGTCTTTGGCAAACAACACCTGGACATAAACGTATAAAGTCTTTTTATGATGGCTTATCCCAAATCAATTGATGATGGCAGGATAGGCAGAGGGCAACTCCTCAGAGTTGCAACAAGCGCAAAGTAACGTAGAGGGCGTTGCAAGCAGGGAGGAAGCAGTTTTGAGGACAATATTGCCAGACCAATCTTGTAGATCCTCAAAGTCAAGGCAAGGAAGTCAGATTAGGGGCGCCTCAGTCTCCGTAAAAATAGAGTCAAACTCTTCTTCCCCCTCAACATGCGCAACAGTGCCACACTCTGACCCCGCCACTGTGGTGTTGCAGTTCTGGGCCTGCAATTGACAACTGTTAACGGGAAGTAGCTGGTTCAGGAACCAAACCCAAGAAGAACGCAGCATTTGCATAAAAGCTTCACAATCTTTGTCTGTCATCCCAGCCATGAGGTCTTGGTAGACTTGGTGCAAGGAAGGTAGGCTATTATTGCAGGTGTTCATGAGGAAAAGAATGAAGGGTAGCTCTGGTCAAGTGGGGGGATATGTGAAGAATTGTTGACCAGGGATTGTGGAAAGCTTAACTCATAGGGTGCCATTGTAAACCAACCAGGGCCAATCAATTACCCTTTTGGAAATTAGTGTCAACTTACCATATAACTAAATACATGATTAGTGGACCATGACGTTGTTGCCAAGGATTATTGTGCCACGCCGCGCCACAGCGCCAAATTTAATTATTCTTGGCACCAGAGCGCCGCAATAATTTACATCAAGCGCTGAGGCACCAGCTTTGAGAGGAAATAACGCCAAGGCGCCAGGTATGAATATAGAAGTTTCTGTATACCAAATATGAGTGATATCTGGTGCGCTAGCAGGGAGCACCCTTGTGCTAGGTGCCACAGCATTTCAGGATTTTCCCCTAAATTGGAAAGTTATCCCTTTCTTCACCAGTGCAACCAAGACTCTACAGTGCGCTGTAATGTCCTAGAAAGCATTTCCAGTGACTGGTGATTATTAATATGAGAATATCCCTATATAAAGTGTTGGCAGTAAACACCAAGGTGCAGAGCTTTTACCTATTTGTATAGGACCCAATAAAATTAATCATTATAATTCAAGTTAGTCAATGTCTTTGGAATCTCCAAATTCAAAGGTATATAGTGAGTGTGTGCCCCTGCCTCTTAATTCTTCTGTTAAATCTGCCAGTGTATGTCAATTTTCAACACTTTTAAAGAAAGCCATTTTGAAGGCAGAACCGTTGGGAAAAGGACACTATAAGAAGGTAGCTAGCTGGAAATTTACAGGATTTTTCAGGGTCTTTTTGAAGTCTTTCCCAGGCCTTTTGAGTTTCTGCCAAAAGGTTTTTGGAAGCCTTTTAATCACCAGCAGGAGCTTTGTTGGACTGACACAAGTGGAATACCAAGGCCACTAAAGATATACAGAGAGCCAAAGCCCAAGATAATGGAGCAGGAGAATCAAGAATAAGGAGCTGGATCCTAGGCACAGCGCAGGAGTCTAATTCTAAGGCGCAAGAGTCCAAGTTTATGGAACAGAAGTCCAAGTCATAGGAGCAGAAGTCTAAGAGTAAGGTGCAGGAGTCTAAGTTCAATTACAAGGTGTCCAAGATATTGTTGGAGGACTCCAAGTATTGAAAAATCTATATTGTTTCCTTGACTACCTGGGCCATATGCCAGAAAGTTTCTAAGGGAATCTTCCTTCTGAGAGTGAATAAAAGCTCATTTTGACCCCTATACATATTTCTGAGATACATTTTCCCTTACTTGAGAATGACAACCTCTTCCAGCTGGTCCCTGGCTATGACCCAGGACACACTTTGGGGACTAGTGGACAGGAACCTCACACACCCCCAACACCCAAACTGACCATCTCAACCCCACCCACTTCTGATGCCACTGGCCAGAGTAGTCAATTCCTGGGAGTGATTTACCTGGCGCTCACAGGATTGATTGACTCTTCCTTGCCAGCTTCTGGACCTTGGGCTGTGGCTGGAAAGGCCCTTTCTTACTTGGTAAAGTTAGGTCCCATCATCTGTTGGGCCATGTCAGTACCTGCTTTGACTCCTTCCTCACCTACTGAAGCTCCACGGTGCTCTTGGTATCCTAACAGGAGGCTACTTGTGGGGGTCTAGTCTAGGTAAACTCACTTGGGGGACTTATTGTCTGAGTCTTATTGGTTTTAATTATGGGGATCCACAAAAGTAAGCCAAGAAAAGTGCCCTGTAAGGGCTTGATAATTTTTAAATAGTTATGAGAGATTCTAGGCTATGAGAATAGGTTTTGAATAGTTCAGGGAAATATTGCAACATTTCTCTGAGTAGTGTTTGTAAAGAAGTAATAGAATAAGACAGTTCAGGGAAATGCTGGCTTAGGTGATTTGAGGTTTATCTAAAGATGGTTGTCTATGTCAAATACAATATAAAAGTACAGAAAAACAGTGAAGAAAAGAAACTGTGAGTTTCTCCAAGGATGATGGTTGGTAGCAATGAAAGCAGAATGGAACAGCAAAGTTGCAAGAGTAGGTGCTTCTAGGTTTCTCTGGGAATGGGTTTTCAGAGGAGCAAAAGACCAAGTGGTTTGTGGATGCTGGTGGCTACAGGTCTAACCCCTAAGGGAAATTAAGGGCAAAATATTTAAGAAAATACAGGAGAAGAAAAGCAACAAGTATTTTCTTAGAGAAAACAGCCAATTTTGAATGCAGAAAAAATGTTGAGGAATGTCATGATCTGAGGCGCAGCACAGAGTCACAACAGGAAATCCTAACCTTAGAATTGGATTTGTAATAAGTCTTAGTTAGAATGGCAGGGAAGGTTATGCAATTACCTTGTGGCCCTTAATGAATAATATCTGCTAGATGTGGCTAGAGAGGCGTCGAAGTACGTGGAGACACAAAGACAAAAATGTGAATAGAACTTAAATTTTATTGGGTATAGAAATTGGGATTATATACTGTGTAGCTTTACCACAAAACAGTACATGGTTGGTAGGATTACTTGCCACAAGCATGAGTGGGTCAAGTGAGTTGCGCAGAATCAGGAAACTGAATAATTGTATTTCCCAATTCAGAGCCAGCCTCATTTTGAAGGGGGAAAGCAAAAGAGAGGGATTTGTCCTCAAAATAACTCAACAAAAGCAAAATCAAAACATGGTGAATGGTGGCATTCACAACATTGCCCCCCTCTAGATTGGACTTAGGGGGGTGGTACTTGCGGAGGAACTTAGCATGCACGCAAGCAAAAGGTTGACCATTAGAGAGGACCTTTACTGTATACTCCAATCCTTGCTTGAAGGTCACTTCTAAGGGTCCAATCCACAATAAGTCTAGCTTATGAGCTTGTCCTCCTAGTCTGTGCTAATAATACAGAACATGACCTCCAATGGTAAACTCAGGCAGGGGGGATCTCCCAGCATTTTCAGGGGAGAGCTCCAGCAGCTTGGTCTTATAGGCAGATGTGTAGGCAGTAGCCTGTATATCAATTATGTGGTTGAATAGATCTTTGAAGTGCTCATCAGGGTTCACAGCCTTATCAGAGGAGATTAGGGGGGGCCTACAAGAGCAACAAAGTAGTGGCCTCACAGCCATACAGCATACTAGGGGGAATACCTGGTGACACAATGCTTGCTAAGGCAATAGGCAAAGAGAGCAGCGGGTAAGTATAGATTCTAGTTGACAGATCAGAGTAAGTAAGCTTCCCCATGATAGAAACCAGAGTTGAGTTGGCGCGCTCAACTTCCCCATTGGTGGAAGGATTATAGGGGCAGAGAAAGACTGGTGAGACCCCAAAGTTTCAACCACCAAGGTCACTAACTTGGCATTGAAATTAGTCCCATTGTCAGACAACAATACTTGAGGGCAACAATGGCAGAATAATTCAGCTTGCAACAGAAAGGCGGTGGTGGTCTTGGCAGTGATGTCTTTAGTAGGACAAGCTTCTACCCACTTGCTAACATTATTGACAGCAATTAGGATAAAGCAGCAACCAGAGTGGGAGTAAGGGAGAGGCCCTACAGCGTCAATATTGACAGTGTGAAAACTGTGTTGAGGGGGGAATAGCTAGAACTCATGAGTGGTGGCTTTAGGTTGTTGGAGTTGGCAATTTTGGCAACTAGCAATGACATCTGGGATCAGAACACAAAGATTTTCCCAGAAGTAATTCTTCTGGAGCCAGGCATGAGTCTTGGCAACACCCCTTGTCCCATCTCCTTATGAGCTTTCAGCACCAACAAATGGCAAAGACTAGGCCTTACATAGGGCAAGTAGTGGTCTTGTACTTTCTTAAAGAGCTGATTGTCACAAATGAGGATGTCTTCAGATAGTTTACAAAGGGCGACTAAACTTCTTCTGTCTCACTCTCTCATGCAAAGGGTATCCAATTAGTTCATGCAACCAGTCAGCTTCAGCAGGGTATAGGGCAAGGATGGGTATTCTGGACAGTCTGTCAGCATTTTGATATTGAATCATGGGGCAATGGAGCACAGTGAAGTCATACCCTTCTATTAAGAGAACCCATCTAGCTAGTTGTCCTTCTGGTTCCTTGAGTTGTTATAGCTATTTAAGAGAAGCATGGTCAGTAGCCACAGTGAAATAGGTGCCATACACATAGTGGCAGAACTGCTTGACAGCATGCAGCACAGCAAGGCCTTCCTTCTTGGTCACACTGTAGTTCTTCTCATGCTTAGTCAGTACACAAGAGGTATAAGCTACAGGGTGATCCACACCCTCATCATCCAGTTGAGCCAAGATAGCCCCAATAGCCAGGTCACTAGTATCAGAATATAAGATAAATTTCTTATTGTAGTCAGGATATACTAGGATGGGAGCCTCTTTAAGTTTTTTGTTTGAGGGTTTCAAAGTCTTGTTGTTGACTGGCAGTCCATTTGAAAGGGACATTATGCAACAGCTGAGCCAAGGGTTCACTGGTGTCAGCAAAATCAGGGATAAATTTCCTATAGTATCCCATCATACCCAGAAAGACTTGGACTTCTCGCAGGTTGGTGGGCAAAAGCATTTTTCAATGGCTTTGACTTTCTTAGTCATGGGGCAAATTCCTGTCTGAGTCACCTCATGGCCCAAGAATTCAAGGTTTTCCTTGAAGAAAGCAAACTAAGATAGTTTTAACTTAAGTCCAGCCTCAAAAATCTTTATTAATACCTCCTTGAGATGGACCAAGTGATCAGTGAAGGTGGCGCTGAAGACAGTTATATCATCTAAGTACACAAAACACACAAGAGCTTCAAATCACAAAGAATGGAATCCATGGCTTGTTGAAAAGTAGCTGGAGCATTGCAGAGTTCTTGCAGCATTTGAGTGGGCTCAAACAATCCCTCAGAAGTGATGAGTGTAGCCTTCTGTTTGTCTTTAGGAGAGAGATCAACTTGACAGTATCCAGAATCCAGATCCATGGTAGAGAAGAACTTAGAGCCCCCAAGGCGGCAGAGAGCATTATCAATGTGTGATAAGGGGTAGAAATCCTTTTTGGTTAAGGAATTCAAGCATCAGTAGTCCATCACATTACAATGACCTCACTTTTCTTCTTCAGTATGAGCAAGGGGGAAGCCCATGGACTTTGGGAAGGAGCAAGCAGTCCAGCATCTAAAATTTGCTTAAGCTCTTTAGACCTGAGCATCTTCTACTTGACTGCAGCGGTAGGGCTTAGCATGAAAGGGGGGAGCATCACCAGTATCAATCTGGTGAATGACGCCTTTGGCTAACTCATAATCTGTACTGTCTGTAGCAAAGATATCCAAAAACTGGTCTAGTAGGTCAAGCACCTCTTTCTGTTGAACCAGAGATAGTTGCAGGAAGTTCTGGGCGGTGAACAATGATAGGACTTGTGGCTCATCCTCAGGTAAGTTAAAGTCCTGGAACTTACCAAAGGGATGAAGAGATATTAAATCAGGAGCATTCAACAACTTGCCATAGCTGACAACCTGCCCTCTAGACACATGTAGGGGGAGAGCAGTCAAGTTGGCAACCAGAAGTTAAACAGGGTTTTTATGAGAGATATCCAAGATTCCTGGACAGAGATAGGGTTTGTTGTGTCCTAGCAAGGGAGGAGAGTATAGCTCTAGGAACATACGCTTAGGAAGCTCATACAATATTTGGGAATCTAGGATAGCCTGAGACCCAGGAGGAATAGTCACAGCAGAAGTTGCCAAGAGAGGAATCCTTTCTGACGCGGGACAAGCCATAGGAGGACACTTCATATTGGAGGAATGGATTCAGTATTTTAAATTTAAAACACCTGTGGGGATATTCCAAAGCACATGTCTTGAGACGCTTCCTGGGAACTTTAACTGGCTCTTCAAAGATCAGAAGGACTTTGTATCCCAAGATAGAGAGGAATCTGTCCTTTAAGTTGATGATCCCATTATATTCCCTAAGGAATTGAGTATCAACTAGCAGTTCATAGCTCTTGTTCTCTAGGACAATAGCAGGTGCGTCCAAGAGTAGCTTGCCATACTCATGGGAAAAGCAGAATAAGCTTCTTTAGCGTGAGTCATGAATAGCCCAGCTGTACCATACAACTGGTGATAGTTAAGGTTGGGGGCAAGCTTGAGCTTCTTGACAAGCTTTGAAGAGACAACATTAACAGGAGATCCTGTGTCTAAAACAGCCTTAATCTTCACCTTTTGGATGGATATTTCCACATGAGTAATAGTACAACCAAAGGGAGAGAGGACAGTCAGAATGTCTTAGGATTCTGTTAGTTCTTTGTTTCACTTTTTAATCATGCATCTAAGGCCCAGAAACTCCTTATAGACTGTCTGGAGAGGGAGCAAGACAGAGAAGTTTTTGAACACAGCATCAGAAACCTCAGCAGCTTCTTCAGAAGATTTGACAAGCACAGGAGATCTCTTGGCTTTGGTGAGGTAAGGGCGAGAGACAACCTCCTTGGCTTCAGGCAGAGGCTTGGCAGCTGTATTAGTCTTCCCAGAATGTAGCTTATAAGAGACTGCAATAGTTTCAGGGACGGCCAGGATAGAGTACCCATAGGCATCAGGATCTTCTACATCAGAATTTTCATGTCAGAGTCATAAGATATGCTGTGGAATAACAGCAGAATGGGAGGAGCCTCAGAGTCAGCAGGCTCAGATTTAGCAATGGAGGGAGAATTGGAGGAGATTGGGAAGGATTGTCAACCAAGAGTCTCTCTGCATCTAGGTTGACTGTTCTTTTCCCGCCTGTTCTTTGGGATCAGCTCCTTCAACTCAGGATTGGAGCAGACTCGGGAATGGTGACCTATTTGTCCACAGTTATGGCAACCCTGCTGCTGAGGAGGATTCTACAAGTTCATGGTAAGGATATGCAGACCATGTGAAGACAAACCAGAGGTAGAAGCAGAATGATTCTCCCTCACAACTGAACCAGAATGGGTAAGGTGCATATCTTGCGACAGTGTCTTTATGCTCTTTATGGAAGAAAGCATGGCTTTATGGGCCTTGAAGTGAAGACACAGGAGCTTTTTAACCTTGAGAGCTTGATTGCAAGCCATGTATGCTTCATGTGTGGTCAACTGGCAGCTTGTGATCAGTTATTGTCCTTCCATGTAGAATCTATCTGCAAATTCATCTAGGGTCTCCTTTGATTTGAAGGCAATGTGCATGAAGGCGTCCTTCTTCACTTCCAAACTAAGGTCACCACTGAACTTGTCAATCAGAAGCTGTTTCATATCTTCCCAGGTTTCAATGGTGGGCAGCTCTGGCACAACTACCTCTTGGCAGGCCAAGTGTAGACAGGTCAGAACGTTTTCCTTCTTGACTACATCTGATGCTCTTCTTGTGGCAGTTTCATAGATAGTTAGGAAAGCTGTAATGGTTGAGGTTTTGGGGTCAAAAATTTTATAAAAGTAGACTTGAAATGTGCTTCTGGAGTTGGGCCACCATTGTTGCTATTGATTACATTTATGTGTGGGAAGAATTCTGATTCTGACTTGTTGGGGGGCTTCCTGGCCAACAGATGGCAAATAATATCTTCAAGGGTAGTCAAGGTGTCAGCAGTGTGGGTGCCCGTATTATTAGCAAGATTGATCTGTTGATCAGTAACATCCAGGAAATGACCCTGTGCAGTTACTACCAAGGAAAGCTTAGTCAGTTGGGAAGTAAGAGACAGGCCCATCAAAAGGCAAGGGGCAAACCTGTCATTTACTTAATCAACCACCTCACTTAGTTCTTGTACATCTTTATCAAGCTCAGAGTAATTTTGCTTCAGGAGGTCCAGTTCATTGGTTAGAGCTATCAACTCTCTAGCACAATGATGCAGGGGGCTCCTGACAATCCAGGGCAACAACCATCTTTTCCCACAACTTTAGGTGGACTAACTACAGACAACATTGCCTCACGCAAAGTAGCAACCTCTTGTTGTAATTCAGCAACCTGAGCCATCAGCACAAGCACTTGAGGGTTAGGCTGAGGGACTTCAGGGGGCAATCCTGACTGCAGGTATATGCTCAAAATCTAAAATGGCATCCCAGAGCCTCTGTTCTCTATTCTCTAACTCATTGGATGGATGAGAAGGAAGGGCATCTGCTTAGGAGGCAGACAGTTCATTTACTTGAGTCTGGAGTTTGGCAATGGTAGTGGCAGTAGCAGCCCTTTCTTGATCAAAGCCCTTGCCAAGTTTGCAGAGGCCCTTTGTAGCATGGGCCACTACTTGCTGTAATTTGTCAAAGGAATAAGAACTGAACTTGTTAAGTTTTTGTGCAAATTGTTTGAAGTTGGTGAGATAGGCGTTTAAAGTAGAGTCTACTTGGGCACGCCAGGGCTTTTCCAGTTGGTGGAACTCATGAAGGCGCTCTTTGATATACTTGTGAATGGATTGGCGCATTCTTTCAATGGAAGTGACCAAACAAGACTGGGAGGTGACAGAGTTGCTCTGATTGTTGGATACTAAGGAAAACAGTGAATGAATCCACTGCTGGTAGGCCACAAACTGATCCCAGTGATGGGTGACGGCAGCTTGCAACAACAAAATTTCCTGAATATGGAGCCCTAATATCATTTGATGATGGGCTAAGGCGGGTTGTATAAAGGAGGATAATAAATGTTTAGCAGAGCCAGCCGCCAAAAAGAGATGCTGTGGAAATTGTGGCGCTAAAATCAATTGTAGTACTCTGCCTTATTGAACTGAAGCTGGAGGCAAGAGATGGTCCCATCACGGGCTATCCCAAGGGCTACTGCCATGACTTGTTCCAAGTCAGGGGTACCCAAAGGGTAGGCCACTAGGCAGGGACCACTCCCAAGTTTCAGCACAGTAGGGACAATAGGCGGGTTGGGATGTCTTTCTCAATAAAAGGACTGGTAATTTCAGGCAAAGTTGGCTCTTGTATAGGTGGAGGCAAAGGACCTGAAAACATAGTTGCAAAAGGGATAACTAAGAGGCTTACAGCCCTGTAGTGAGCACCATTTTTGTTGTGATTCAAGGTGCAGCACAGAGTCACAACAGGAAATCCTAACCTTAGGATTGGATTTGTACTAAGTCTTGGTTAGAATGGCAGGGAATATTATGCAATTATCTAGTGGTCCTGAATGAATAATATCTGCTAGACGTGGCTAGAGAGGCGCCAAAGTGGAGACACAAAGACAAAAATATGAATAGAACTTAATTTTATTGGAAAATAGGAAATTGATTATATAGTGGTATGCAATACCACAAAAAAATACCAGGACGTTAAGATCACTTGCCACACGCATGAATGGGGCAAGTGAGTTGCATAGGATCAGGAAACTGAAAAATTGTATTTCCCAATTCAGAGCCAGCCTCATTTTGAAGGGGAAAAGCAAAAGAAAGAGATTTGTCCTCAAAATAACCCAACAAAAGCAAAATCAAAACATGGTGAATGGCGGCATTCACAGCAAGGAAAATGGGGAATTTTTTTGAAAAAAAATGGAGAAAAAAGATTTAAAGTGCTCATGATGAAACATTTGCTCTCTATTTGGGTTTTGTCAAAAACGTGAAGTAAAGCGCTTCAGATGTTTGATTATGGAGACCATTGATAAGATTGGTTGAGTTTGAGGCTTATTTTACTAATAATTTCTCATAGTTAAAATAGATAAAATCTTAATAAATGCATTCAGAAAAAAGGAAAATATAATGAAATTTATTGTAGTAATTTTGGAAGATTATTTTATTGTAGAAATTTGATAGTGCAGATAGTTTAGCTTTTGAAAAAGCCAGCCTAAAGGGGCTTTAGCCTAAGATAAGGAGAAACTATATAAGACTGGTTAGGTAAACAGGGTCTAGAAGCAGTTTCTAATTAAATGTTTTTAATTTTAAACACATCCTTGGGTTTTTAAACTTGAAGTTTTATTAACATGTGCAAGTGAAGCTGGTTCTGGTGACTTCCCAATAGTAGATGGCTATCAAAAGTCTGCAAATAATTGAATTTCCAGAAGGCTTCTAAGGGGATTTTCCTTCTGTTAATAAAAAGCTTTGCAATCCCTATTCAGTTTTACAGTATTCAGAGAATAAATCTTCCTCCATAGCTTATATCCCATTGTTGGGCAAGAGAAACAGTATAGACAGAAGTACAGAAGTTTTTTTAGAAGCCAAAGCCCCATTAATGAGTGGAACAGGATTTCAAGATGTTTTTTCCTTACTCTCAGAGGAAAGAACTTCCTAGGGAAGAGTTTTGAACCCTTTTTCTAAGAGCTGTACACTCCCTAAGAAGGAATGACTCAGGAAGATGTGATAGTTTATGAAAAAATGCCAGAATGCTGGTCAGAAAGATGTTAGAAGAGTTTTCAGGACTTCAGGATAGATACAAGGCATTGAAAGTAGAACACTGTCACTTGAAGAATGGCGCCCAAACCCAGTTAGTCCCTGGAAATGATCCAGGATATCCTATGGTGACCTACTAGGAGTACCACAATTATACTGCCTGACTTTGAGACCACCAAATATATATAATTCAGGGACTTCTTTGATTGTGCAACCCAATGATACTACTTTCATTTTTGCTAAGCTTATTTTAGAAGATGAAGACCTTAAAGAAACTTTATAAGAATTATACCTTAGATACCTCAGGGATGATAAAGCATATGGGAGGAATGTATCCTTTGTTGTGCTTCATTAATAAGGATGACATCATGAATGCATTGAAGCTTTTGGACGCAGATGGATAGAATGTGGCTAATAAGAATCTGATTTTCATGAATGACAATTCTCCCAAAGATGAGTTTGAGCTTAAACTAACAAAATCAAACCTTGAACTCTCCTCAAACAAATTCATTGATCTTGTGGGCGCTCAGGCTGCCTTCCTGCGTTTTCTGTGGCTAGCCAATGGATAGGCAGCACCAGCTAGTAGTTCAAAACTGATTAATAATGAGAATTTTCAGATGAACTCTACTGATGTCTCTTAACTTGAAAAATGGGCCCTGATATAGTAATTAACAAGGATTAATCTAGACTACTGAGGATGCTAAAGCAACAAACTGTCATTTCTGTCATACCTGACAGGCTACTGGAAGAGGAACTTGTTGCTCAGTCAGAAGGTTTAAATATTAAAGCTAGTACTGAGTAATGGGTAAAACTTGGTGCAACCAGAATGTGTTTTTGCAGTCAGCCAATGATAAAGAGGCATCTTTAGAGATCATCTAACTCAACAAGTTAGAGACATTCTGAATGGCTCCTGCCAATAGATCAGTGGCTGTAGATGAAGAAAAATGACAGAAAATGGAGTAGCTGTCTTAGAAATGTCAAATTCACATCAAAATAGTGTCATTTCACAAGAAAATATAGCACATCATAGATAAAGTATGAATCTTAAACTCTCAGCCCAGTTTAACTGATCAAAACTCAGTTAGTATGTGATCAGCGTGAAGCCAAAACTCAGCAACAGATTGTTATTTAAACCCAGAAGTTGCCCTTAAAATTGGTATTGTCATTTTGGAATAAACAATATTATGAAACCTTGGTTCTATTAATTATTTATGTACTTAGTTTTGGTTTTTTTTCACTTTAACACTGTACTAACAGAAAAACTTGACCTGTTATTTCCTGCCCACAGAAGAATCAGATAGCTGGGATGCAGTTTATTGTCCTCCATGTGCACCACATGACCCAGTTCATTTATCTTAGTATCCTATTAAGCCATAGTTCAAGGAGTTCACCTTGGATAATATAATATTTTTCAATTGCCTTGCTAGACTGAGAACTACACAGAAAGCCTATCACAGAGGAGCCTGATACAAGCATCTTCTGCAGTATTCTGTGAAAGATATAACCATCTCCAGCCTACAGAGCCATAATAGAGCCACCTCTCACTCCCAAACCTGAATGCTTTCCATCAGCCCAGATCCTTCACCTTACTCTGCCATCTAATATGCAAGCATAGCCTACATTACTCTGAAAGCATTTTTTGATATCATGGTACCTACCACTGGAACCTAGACCCTGGTATTCTATCCAGCCTCTTATCTCTTCAAGTTAGCACCCCTTCTATGGTGGGCTTTACTCTCCTCCCAATAGCTTATATTGGATGGTGAGACCAGTGAGTCCATTAACTGGATTAGTATCAGGTTACTGATGGCTGGATTCATTGACCACTTCAAGGATCAGTGGACTATGAAATTTATTGAGAAGAGATATTGGCCATAGAAGAAAAAGATTAGAAGAAACTATGTAGAGTCTGTCCTGACTGGGGATACCAAGACCACATCTTCCCTGGAAAAATGTCACACCCACTTTTTCATGTCAGTGGGAGTTATCAAACCATCCTTTGGCAAGCTTACTGTGGCCCTGTAGAATTCAAAAGACATGGCTGATAAGATCCTTAGAGATATTAAAAATGGAGTCACTCCCCCTCTAAGAAAATCCAGCCTGAAATCAAGAAGAAAAATGTATAATCTGGTACATAGGGGCTACAAGAGGAATACTTTCAGGGATCTAGTCTTGGGTGGCTGGCCTGTTGGTTTCAGGGATCACTTGGGCCATGTTTTTTGTGGCTAAAGCCCACTACAAGAGAGGAGCTAACTTGAAAAGATAGGATAAGGACTTCCCCACCCAGGACCACAGGCCAGCATCCAGATTTATAGTGTCAATCCCCCTGTGAGGGTGATGTACACAATCCCAAACAACTTTCCAGTGTGGTCAGTTGGGAGGTTGGGTGAGGAGGCAGGCATAGGCTTGGGGGTCACAGGTGGTTCCATGCAGAGCTTGTAGGCAGGCAGGTAGTTGAATTTGCCTCTAAACAACTTGGGTGTTGATAATATCCAGGGGCCTTGATGGTTGTATCTAACTGTAGACTGTATGTGGGCTAAAGGATCTAGTTTGAGGATCCTTTCTGGGGTGTAGTCCTTATATTTAGGTTTCAAAAGGAATTATGTGAAGCAGTCAGGGCCAAAGAGAGCACCTGGAGGATAGGAATTTGCAGGCAGAGGGACAGGGAGGCTGAGAGATCTTTACTGATTTGATAGATGGCAAATACAAAATAAGGCAGTAGCTGTGTAAGCCAAAATAATATAGCCTTTATTCAAAAATGGTGATAAGTTTTGAGTGCGGGGTCCTTTGGTCTATATAGCACCCCACCTTCAAACTTAATATTTTCCATGGAGGTTCATCAGGGCATTGGGAAAGGCAGGCCTGGGGGAACTGGGTGCTTGGGTTTAACGGCATCAAAATGGCACCACGGCCGGGATTCTTTTATTTGTTGAAGATCTCAAATTGACAACTTGATTATCTTGCTCTAGTTTTGTGGTCATGGGGTTGGGCCATAGGCCTGTGCCTTCTTCCATGGATTGCTCTTGATTGGCCACTAGTGTATAATTCAAGATCATGAAGCTAATGGTTGTAATTTTGTTACCTCCATTAGGCGCCTTGATTACTCCTCCATTTGGTGTGATGATTCCTTTGGTTTGGCTTGCTTCACTATTTGGGCCATCATTCTTGGCTTCAGCTTGCGGGGGCTTGATCTCAGGAAAATACAGGCAGGCAGCTTGTGGGGTTCCTGGTCACCAGTCCCCAAAGTGTGTCCTGGTTCATATCCAGGGACCAGCTTGGAGGAGTTGTCATTCTCCAACAGTGGTGAATGGTTGGTTAGGAGCTTATACTTGGCCTGCATAAGAGTGAACTCTTCCAGTACCTTCCCAATCACTAGGCAAGCGTCTCCACCATACACCTGTACTTCAGCAGGCGCCAGCCCTTCTGTAGGCCAATACCAATCCTATAATAGTCTAGCAAACTCTCCCCCAATAAACTCCCTTCCTCCATTTGTCATTTCAAGATGCCTAGTCACCTTTTCCCACTTTCCTAGGCAGACTTACTAGAGTCAAACTTCCTTCACCCTATGCAATAAGATTCCTTGTCCCTTGGGCTAGGATAGAAAATGTGGTGTAACTGACTCATAGAACTTATATCTTTTCTTAATGCAGGAAATTTGGGTAGGGGTTGTAATAGGCGCTTTATTTACAGTCAGAAGGAAGACCCCCTTAGAAACATTCTTATATATGGCCTTGGGATAGGGAATAATGAGGGTTTTGTGCCAATACTTGGAGTCCTTTAACAATCTCTTAGACTCCTTGTACTTGGTCTTGGGCTCCTGCTCTGTGGTCTTGGGCTCCTGCACCTTGGTCTTGGGCTCCTGTGTTCTAATCTTGGGTCCCTGCGGTCTGTTCCAGCTCTGGCTTCTTACTCCTGGTCTTTGGTCCTTCTGTAGTTTTGTGGCCTTTATAATCCACTTGATCCAGTCCCTGAAGAGTCTCAAATAGCTCTCCCTTTTATAGCCCCTTGTTTCAGACCAAAAACATCTCTTAGAACTCTGGTTTTTCAAAGATTAAACTACCCAGTTTTTCTCCTCCTATAATATATTAAACCTTTAAACTTACTTTAGCCAATAAAAGTCTTGAATTTTCTGCTTCTGCTCTTCATTTTCTAGGCTTTAACTCTTAAGTTAAAGCCCTTAAAACACTGATCAAATAGACTCCATCTTGCAGTCAATCACATGCCTCAATTCAACAGTTTTGCCAAAAAGATTTCCCTGGATGACCCGTTCTTAACACTGGTTCAAACCCAAGGCTGTCTCGCTTTGGGTAAACAACTGCTCCGCGTTTCAAACAGTTTTGCCGTAATTCCTGTCACGTTTCCCCAGAAAATCTCAAGCGCTTCCAAATATGTTTTACTTAGGCAAATTTTGACCCTTCAATTTTTCAACGTTTCTCTGTGTTTCTCTCAACATTTTGTGACATTGAACCTGCTTGCTGCTTGTCCTTTTGCCTCTCTTAGTTGTTCTTGGCAAAATTTGCTCTCTTGCCCTTACAGTTTCTCCGTTATTTTTCCAACTTCTTTCTGGCTCAGTTCTTCTTCAATTCTTCTTTCTAAAAAAATATATAGTTCTAACAAACTATATATTATTTTTCCTCCTCTTTCCTTTTTATTATATTATATTAAATCATTTTTTTAATCATAATCAGGCAGTATTTAATTATTATTTAACTGCTTCTTTTTATCTATTTTCCTCTCAAAAGACACTAAAATCAGCTCTTCCAGTCTCTGCATCTAGTCTGGCTATTTCATCCTCTCAACTCTTCAGTTCTTCACCATAAAATTCTGGTCCTTTGGCCATCCTTCTTTATGATCATCTAGTCTTGCATCATAGTCTTCTTGTCCTTCAAATTCCCCTCAACCAGTTTCTCAACAAATCCATACTAGGAACCTCCTTTGTTCCTTCTACACACTGAACTATATTGGTTGTACAATTCAATATGAATTAACAGTCTATCCATGGGCCTTCACTGTGACCAAGCATTCCCTCCTGCTAGTCTTCTCTGTTAATTCTGTGAACCACCTCAATTCTTTATCTCAGTCCCCATTACCAGAACTCGTAGACCCAGGCATGAGTCTAACTTGAACTGGAGTTTGACTGGGCCCTTGCAAGTGGCAATCCACTTAGGCCATTCAACCATAGGTCAATGTCTATGCATTGTCTTTACTCACCCAGATGATTAAGTCTGGGCTTTCAGTTGCAGAGTAATCAGCTCCACTTCCCAGAGGCCTGATCATACCAAGTTCTGCAGCTTGCTTCCCCAAGCAAGCCGCCTTGGTGACACCTCTGAGCAAATCTATGCCCTCCAATGCTCACTTTGGGTTCCCCCAAAGCTCCAATAGGGGCATAAACAAGGACATCCTACCAGTCTGTTAGGTAGGGTGCTTGCTCACAGACCTCCTGTAAGCGTATTAGGGTACGTAGAGCCCTCAAAGCTCTTCCCCTCCCTGGCAGCCCGCATTACCTGCCAGGGGTCCAAAACCTACTCCCCCCAGATAGACAAAGTTCCCTGCTTGCTATTTTAGTCTTCACCCTTCTGCAGCCATAGTTTCCTGCAAGGTGAAGCCCTATAGCTCAAAGCAGCCAATTCTTTCTGCCGGGTGTAGGCAACATCTGCCTCTGGTAGTCCTATGTTACCTACCAGCCAGGCCTTACTTACCCTAGTAGACCATGTTCCCTACTAGGCTCACTCTACTTACCCCTAGTAGCCTTATGTTACCTACTAGCTTACAGTGTCACCAGCTAACCACACATTGTCACTCTTCAGCATATTGTCTTTATTTGAAGCCAAATCAACCCTCGCCTGCAAAACAGCATACATTTGAATCACCACACAGCTCCTTGGTCCATAGGGCTGGTGGCCTGCAGGGATTCAGGTTCAGGGTTTGAATCCCAACCTTGTGTTGTAACTGTGCTGTTTTAGCAGAGTTACAAGGGAGAAAATATTTGTAAACTAGATAATATTCTTTATTGAGGGATGATGATTATATAGTTATTGTGATTCATGGATAACAGGAACATAATAGTGTTGATCACACAATGGGATGGTGAAGGGAGTGGCTTGATCCTGGTAATGAGTCAAGCACTAAAACAAGTTGTCCACTGTAGAGAATCATCATTTGTTCATGTTGATGAATTTGGTAATTTGAGTTGACTTCCTAGCTTGGCTACAGGTCACTGGGAAATTGAATTGCAGGTCAAAAATCCGCTTGGTTGGAACCTTGCTGGCGGGTTGAGCCTGCTATTTTGACACCCTCCTCCCAGCTGAAGGTCAGCCTCCTCTGGGGGTAGGTTGTCAGGGAGATTGTCAGGAGCCCGGGCGCCATACTTGACTAACTGTTTTTCTGTGGCAGGTAGGACAGTCTCACGTTGTTTCTGTCTTGCCTTGCGGGGTCTCAGACAATCATGGTGGAGGACTTTGTCTTTTTTACGTTTCCCAAGTCCTTGCACAAGGTAATTATTGTTTTTGTTTACCTTTAGGATGATGACAGAGCCTATCTTTTCTGGCTGTAATTTGCTCTTGTTGGTATTCATGACCCAAACTTTGTCACCAGCCTCATGTCTGTCTTAGATGGGAAAAAAGTCTTTTTTAGACGCTTGTTTTCTCTTTCTGATTGATTAATATTGGTCTGTATGACCTGGGGATCTGAGCAGGGTGGAAATTTCCTTGGCATTTCTAGCTTAGGTCCTGATAGTGCTTGGATAATATTGGGCTGTGTGCCATAGACTAACTTGAAGAGGCTTTTCCCAGTGGATCTGTCTGCAAAAGTTCTTCATTCAAGCAATGCAGTTGGTAGCTGCTTGTGTCAGTCCTCATGTCTCCCAGTGGTGAGTTTGGCTAAGGCTTGCACAAGGCTGCCATTCAGCCGCTCTACACGTCCATTAGCCTGAGGGTGGTAAGGTGTTGTCATTGTATGTTGGACCCCGTTCTTGGTGAGGTTATGTTAGTATCTTTGGAGGTCAATTCTTTGCCTCCATTGGTTATCAGGAGTTCTTAATTTTCAAACTTGCTGATGATTTCTTTCCCTATGAATTGCCAACACCATTGCCTGTACATGTTTTAGCTGCTTGTGTCACTGGCCATTGCATGGCAAAGTCTATTGTGGTAATGATGTACTTATTTTTGTTATGTCTCCCTGGCATGGGGCCCACACCTTGAAGGGTAGTTGTGTATGAATAGGTAGTACTGATTTAGATGGGGTATTGCTTTTTCTAATTTCTCACATACTTTGCATTGTTCCAAGACTTCCTGGACGTCCCGGTACAGAGTTGGCCACCATGCTTTGTGTTTAAGGAATTCATAGAGGTTGTGGCTCTTTATGTACCCTAGGTCTCTGTGGTAACGTGGGATTTTGTCAACCTGCTGATGTATGGAAATATAAGGAATGGTGGACCTGTTGGTCATTTTCCAATGTAAGGTTCCATATACGTCCACAAATAAGTGCTTGGTCTTAATGACTGTTTCTTTTGTTATGTCTGTGATACCAGGGGGAGCCTTTGTCCTTTGTTTGGAGCACCAGGAGAGGCAAGTCTGGGTTGAGCCCGTTCTTGCCTCTTATGGCTTTGACATATAGGCACAAGAGTACATCTACCATGACAATTTCTGGACCAGGCTTATATTGTATGAGCATATTAAACCTCTCCAGGTGTTCCATCCATCAGGCTTGAGGGCAGGAATGGTTTACTTGGGTTTTGAAGTATATAAGTTAATTGTGGTCAGTCAATGCCATAAACTCTTTCTGTTGTTCTAGGTAGCAACGCCATTTGACCAGGCAGTGTGCAATTGCCAGCAACTCTTTGTTGTGTATAAGATATCAGCACTTGCCGTCTGTCAGTCTGCGTTATTTTTAGGCTACAGGCAGGAAGTCACCATCATTGTTTTTATTAATAGTACTCCCCAATAGATCCTTCCAACATGTCTGTCTCCATTTAATATTCCCCATCACGTTTGGGGCATTGGAGAATGGGTGCTGTTACTAGCTTCTCCTTAAGACGTCTGAAGTAAAGGTCATGTTGGGGGGTCCATAAAAACTTAGATTTGGTGCCAGTTATGGCAGATAAGGGTGCAGTCAGGACGCCATAGTTGGGTATGAACCATCATACAAAGGCAACTATCCCTAAGAATGTGTGGAGTTCTGACTTGTCTTTGGGAGGTGGCATTTTACAGATGGCTTGAATTTTCTGGTCATTGGGTTTAATGCCATCCTTTGAGACTATATGCCCAAGAAGGGTAACTGCTCACGCAAAACTGGCATTTAAAGGGCTTGGCTAGCAGCTTGTGCTGTGCCAGGGTAGCAAAGACTGCCTCCAGATCTTTGTGATGTTGTTATACTGAGGGGCTATAGACAATAATGTTTTCCAGGTATACCAAGGCGTGTTTACCAATGTGGGGGGCAAAAACCTCATTCATGAAGGTCACAAAGGTTGATGGGTGTTTGTCATTCCAAAGTTGAGTACCACACACTTTTATGATCTGTATTTAGTATGAAAGGCTGTTTTCAGAATATCTTCTTCCTTGTTGTGGGTCTGGTTGTAGCCAGCAGTTAGGTCAATCTTGGAGAAGACTGTAGCGCGGCCCAAGGCATTAAAGAGGTTGTCAATGAGTGGTAGTGAGTAAAAATTCTTAATAATAACTTTGTTTAGGTCCCAGGAGTCTGTGACCAGACGTAAGGTACCGTCCTTCTTGGCCACAAAGAATATGGCAGCCCCAAAAGGAGACTGTGAGGGGCGGATAAGTCCTTTCTTCAACGCTTCCTTGAGGTAGGCACATAGGGTGTTGTCTTTGTTTGGGGTCAGGCAGTAGATGGATTGCACCTTAGGTACAGCTCCTTTGATTTAGATGGAGTGTTGAATTTGTTTCTCTGGGGGTAACCTGGGTAGAGCCTCTTTGAAGATTTCTGGATGGTGGGCTACAATTTTGAGCTCCTGAGGCGTGGCAGTATCTTGGTGGTCCTTGAAGTGTATGATCTTGTACTGACAGGAGTCCCAGCCAATTGCCTTGAGTTTCTCCTTTTTGTCCAAGGTCTCTGTGATGCGCACAAAGACATGGTTGCATAGGAGTTGATCCAATGAGTTGGAGTAGATCTGGTGATTGACCCCTTCACGTTTGATGGTCAGTACCAAGGTTGCCCAGTCTATGTGGGGGTTGTTTCTCTACAACCAGTCCAGCCCCAGCACAATATCAAACTTGGAAAAATCAATGACAGGACCCTGGATAGTGGAATGCAGGTTCTCTATTATGACAGAGAATGGTGCAGTTTCCCTTGTCACAGCAATTTGATGTTATCAGCTAAAACCACATTTTTAATCCGCAAAGGATTAGTGGTTAGATTGAACTTATCTACAAAGCTGCTGTTGATTAGGGTTCAATCTGCACCAGAATCCAGGAGTGCAGAGCCTGTGTAGCTGCAAAAGGAGAAAGGGTAAGACATCAGTTTATTGGGATGTCTGGAGATGGTGTAAAGTACCAGGTCTTCTGAGGGCACTTGAATCATTAGACACTGGTCTACGTCCTCAGGTTGGTATTCATTATTGGCCAAGTCAGGACTTGTGCAGGGAGAGCTTGGCTTGCTTAGTGTCCTCCCCAGAATTTTCCCTTGTCCTGGTTGTCTTGAGTGGCAGTGATACAGAAATGGGTTTGGTTTGACTGGCTGTTGTTCCTGTTTCTATGCCCATTTGAACCTGCAGGTTAGTGGTTTGAACTGTTGTTATTGATCCCAAGAGGTGGTTGGTTGGGGCGTCCATGTGACTGTACAACAGTCACTATTGAGTATTTAGCCAAATAAATGCTCCAAAATATAAAGTTATCTCTGTTTTTCTGATTATTTCATGTAGATAGGTTGGATTGGAAGTCTTAAGGTAAAGATTCCTGAAAACTGGATATCTAGGTTCAATAAAAGAACAGAGGCAAGATTGGCTGAGTCACTCTGGGAGACTAGATGTCTCAAAAACGGTTTATTAATTGGGAAGATTAATTAATAAATACATGGGAATATAATTAATGAGAATTTAATTATATTGGTTAAATTGCCTTGACTGTGTCAAGAATTTTGGTTAAGGTTAACCATAAGTAAACCCCCAAATTTCAGGTTAAAAGCGCCGTGCTGCCTAATTGATTTTAGAAGTGCTGAGGCGCTGCCTAGAAAATTGCTGGGCGCCTGTGGTGGCGCCCGGTTTGAGTTTTGAAGTATTTTAATGGTTTTTAAGGCAAAAAACCATTAAATGCAAAGATAACTAAATAAAGGCAAGGATGCCTATAAATTCAGGGTTAATCAGCTGGTTCCCAGTTGGAACATCAATAGCTGAGTTTTGGGATGTTTAATCCATAGGGTTTTGGCGCCGGGAGCTGAGGAAGCTCCATGCTGAATTGGTACATTGGGATGAATGGAGTCAGGTGACTTCTTCCCATTGTAGGTTGATTCTCATAGGTTGAGAAATATTGGTGATCTTTTAGGTAAAGATCTAGGTTTGGATGACTCAAATGTCATAGACCACGTGAGATGAATCATAGGTTGATTCAGGAACCGGAGGGGTTTTCAGCCGAATATTCCCTGAATAGTATATAAGCAAAAACAGCTAAACTTTAATAAAGATATATTGTTGATTTCAACGCTTTCCCCTCAACTACCTTTTCAATTATTATATCTTCTTTGTTAAATTTAGAAAGGGCCAAATTTGGAGTAATTTGCGTAGAAACCTTTACTTCCAGGAAAGAGGTTCCTACAAGTTTGTTAGAGGAAGCTTGGGCAAGCTTGGAGGTCACCAAGACTGTGCCTGAGGAGTCCTTGGTGGAAGTAAAGGCTGAGTTAGAAATGTTAAACTCCAGCTACTTTGCAAAAGAAGGGACTCCCTCCCAAGGAAACCAAATCTATGTGTGGGATTCCTGGAACCTGTTAGTAGGATGGGACAAAATTTTACAGCAAGTGAAAGCAAAGGCAAATTGTGAAATTGAGGCTTTAAGGGCAAGAGAGGAAAAGAGTGTTGAGATCATGGCCTGTTGGTGGGATGATAACAAAGTGTTGTCCCATAAAATTGCCTCCCTGGAGACAAATCTCCTTGAAGCTTTTTCAAAGGAAGGTAATTGCAAAAAAGAGTCAAGGGCAGGATAATGGCAGGATGGACTGGTTGGACCTGGATCTGTCACAGAGCCCAACACGGGGGCCAAAAAAACTCATGGTGAAAGGAGTCCACTCTATGCTTGCCAAAATTTTACCATTTTCTGTAAATCCAAAGGAATGAAACACTTTCCTAGAGGGTTTCCTTATCCAAGCCTCTGGTCTGGAGTGATGAGAAACAACATTGGTTGGAAGTTCTTGTAGGTCCTGCCTTCTTCAAGTGTTTTAAAAGACGTAAAGGAAACAATTGGACCAGATTGTTGGAGGAATTTTGAGCCAGTTACACGGTAGCCCTCAGATCTGGTGATGCTCTGCAGAAAGCCCAAGACGTCACTTAAGCTGGCCATGAGACGGTGTCAATGTACCTTTCATGAATGGAAGAGTTCCTAGCTTTTGTGGATGTGGAACGCAATCAGAATCTAGTGGAGGATGCTTTCTCTACTGGAATGTGACCTTGATTGAGAACTCAGGCTTTTATGTGGTGTTGTGAGAAGTTATCATGGTCAAAACTTGTTCAAAAGGTCATTCAAATGGAATGGGATCTTGATGGTCCACCACACAGTGCTCCACACTCAAGAGTAGGAGCTCATGTGGCTGCAGGAGAAGGGTCTTCTGAGAGAACCAGACGTCCTAGAAGTCCCTCAGATAAGGATCACATGTCTAGATTTAAACAGGCGTGTAAGTTTCCCATGGTAAAGGGATGCTGGATCTGCGGGAAAGATGGCCATTTTGCTGGAAAATGTCCCAATTGTGCAGAACTTGACAAGGAATACCCCAACCTTATGTTTAAGGACTCAGGAAAGGAAAGGCAGGCTTAGGTGTCTCTCAACCTGAGCTTAATAATACAGAGAATAATGGGAAAATGTGAGACTTCAGTCTGGAAAGGCCTTGAAGGAGTACAGGAAAAAATATCAGCAAACCAGTGGAGCCACCTGTACAGGAAATCAATGTCTCTTGTCCAACTCTGCCTGAGGGAAGTCCAGACGCCTCTCTAGATGAGTGGATATTGGATGTCCACTTGGGTGTGAAGGAAAACGGGGAGATTATGTGGCAGCCTGTGCGGGCTCAGTTGAGCGTGGATCAGCTCAAAGAAGTGGAATGGTGTAAGAAGGTGGCCCAGAGCATGCCAGCATTATTGATTGCAAACCCTTTTGTGTGGGCATTGCAAGGGATTATCCTTCTGGATATTTTGCTTGATGGTATCCCAGCAAAGACAGTATATGATCCAGGTTGTGCTGGGGTAGCAGTATCAAAGAACTTTGTCTGTAAACATGGTATGAACCCATCAAGATTGGTCACTTTGACTTTATCTTCTGTGGATGGGGTTACCACTATTGAACAAGATGTGTTTGATGAGGTGGTAATAAAATGGAAAAATACCATGGTCAAGACTTCTGCCGCAGTTTTACCAGGAGCAGGATTTAATGTTCTGCTTGGTATGACTTGGATTGTTGAGGCCAAGGTGAGCCTGGACGCTGTCAAGAATGTCTTGGTTAATGAAGGAGTTGAGTATGCTTATCAACAGCTGACAATTTTGCCAGCACCAGAAGATAAACAGTCAGTGGTCATCTACACCAAGGAACATTGCTCCATTCCACCAAAGGGAATTGCTTGGTTGAAACTGGTAGCTTTCAATTGTGGAATGCAGGGAGGACAAATTATCCCAGAACTACCCTGTCATATATCCTCAAATGTGGCAAGATTTGAGAATGGATCAAATGGCAAACTCATCAAGTCCTGGAAGTTGTTTAATACTTGTGCGGTTTCTGTGGACATTCAGCAAGGTCAGAGTATTGGAGTTTGGATGCCCGTAGTTGGAGAAGTCATAACAAATAAACCTACTGTCTCTTATGTTTGTGTGCCCTTCAACAATTTAACCTGTATACTATGTCCAAGTGAAGCACCAAGTACCCTGTTGTATACTCTGGTGTGGAAATGGAATAGTTGTTTCTTGTTGGACAATTATGATGTGGGGAGAACTGGTCCACCCTATGTCATAAAAACATTGACTGGGAAGCCGTACAAAGGATATGTACCTCATTGTAGTCCTGCTGCAGTTGCTGCAATTAGAGAAGAGGTGGAGAAAATGCAAAGGGCTGACCTGATTGAAGAAATTATCATTCCTTACTTGGCTCCAATGCTTTTTATCCCAAAGCCAGATGGGAATATACACATTTGTATTGATTTCCAAATGGTGAATAAGGATATTGTAAACGATGACTACCCAATGCACAGGATTGAAGACCAGCTGGACGACATGGCTGGATTTTCCTGGTTCACCACTTTAGATATGACTAAGGGTTATCACCAATTGTTAATTGATGAGAAGTCTAAGGAGGTTACATCTTTCTCTACACCTGACAGTCTGTATCAATGGAAAGCCTTGCCATTGGGAATGAAGACAGCAGGTGCTGTGTTTCAGTAGGTAATGGACCTGATTATGACAGGACTTCAGCCTAGATGTGTTTTGGTATATATAGACAACATTACTGTATATAGCCCTTCCTGGGAACAACATCTAGAGGATCTTGATCAAGTATTTTACCGGATTGAGAAAGCAAAGTTGAAGATTAGTGTATATAAGACTAAGCTTGCCTGTCAAGAGGTCAAGGTGTTAGGGCATGTTGTGAATTCTCAAGGGATTAAACCAAGTCTTGAGAGAGTTACTCTGTTGTTAAGTATGAGGTTGCTGCATTCAGTCCGAGAGGTTTGGGGTTTTATGGGGTTGATGAATTTCTACCAGAGATTCTTACCTAATTGCTCTGCACTTGGAGAGCCATTGTTTGCGTTAACAAGGAAGAACACCTGACTTTTTTGGGGACAAGAGCAAGAGTCAAGCTTCTTAGAGCTAAAGAAGAAACTCTCCAAGGCCCCATATTAAGATTCTCTAATTGGTCAAAGTTGTTCTACATTGAGACAGATGGAAATTCAAATAATCTTGGTACCGTTCTTACTCAAGAAGAAGAGTCAAAGTTATCCCAACATCCTGCTGTGTATGGTTCTAAGACTTTGGGAACCACTCAAAGAAAATACTTGGCTACTGATTGTGAAGGATTGGCAATATTATAGGCGGTGGAACATTTTAGGATGTATACCCTAGGAATGCTGTTTATTATTGTCACTGACCACGCAGCTTTGAGAGCAGATCAGACCAAGGAAGACTTACAAGGCTGAATGCAATTGTATGCAGAGAAGCTCTCTGTTTATGATTATGATATCATCTATTGTCCAGGGTTAGAAAATCAGATTCCTGACTTATTGTCCCAAGCGCTGTTGGCCTGTGGAGAAATTGAGACGCAAGAAGCCCGGGAAGCTCTATCAAGGAATAGGATCTATGTAGAAAATTCCAAGCGTCTACAAGTGGTCAGAGATCTCCATGTGCAATGGGGAGGTCACCTTAGATATGAGAAGCTATGGCAAGTAGTGAAAGCTTGGTACTGGTGGTCAGAGATGAGAGCTACAGTTCTTCAGATTTTGCAAGAATTTGATATTTGCTCTAAGTTCTCAGCAGCAATTCCAAGGTGCAGCTCAAGTCAGTGATTTCACATTATCCTTTTGAGTTGGTCTCAATGGATACAGGTCATATTATGTTAGCAAGTGGTTGGAAAGAATACTTTGTGGTGGCCGTTGATTATTTTACAAAATGGGTAGAAGTTTGAGCACTGACTAAGGAAACAATTGTTGCAATTACTAAATTTCTCCAAGAAGAAATTAATAGCACAGCATGGATGTCCTGAGAAAGCTCTTGCCAATAACAGACCGCCTTATGTAGGACCAGCGTTAACTAAGGAATGCATGAAATGGGGCATTTCTAAGTTAACCTCAGCTCCATATCATCCTGAGACAAATGGTTTAGCCAAGAGAACTGTCGTGAATACCGCTATTCACCATGTGTCAATTTTGCCTTTGGTGGGCCGTTTCAAAGACAAATCCCTTGATTTTGCTTTTTCCTCTCAAAATGAGTTGATGACTGAATCAGGAAATACAATTGTTCAGTTTCCTGACCCTGCACATCTCACTTGCCCCACTCATGTTTGTGGCAAGTGATCCTACCGTCCTGGTAGTGTTTTGTGGTATTGCCAACTACCATATATTCCATTTTCCTATTCACCAATAAAATTAAGTTCTATTCACATTTTTGTCTTTGTGTCTCCAGTACTTCCAAGCCTCTCTCTAGCCACAACTATTAGAGATTATTATTCCAGGGCCGCAAGGTAATTGCATAGCCTTCCCTGTAATCTAACCAAGACTTAGTACAAATCCAATCCTAAGGTTAGGATTTCCTGTTGTGTGTCTGTGCTGCACCTCAGAACACAACAAAAATGATGCTCACTACAGGGGCTATAAGCCCCTTGGTTATCCCTTTTGCATCCATGTTTTCAGGTCCTTTGCCTCCGCCTATACAAGAGCCAACTTCACCTGAAATTACTAGCCCTCCTATTGAAGAAGATATTATCAACCCGCCTATTATCCCTACTGTACTGAACCTCAGGAATAGTCCCTGCCTAGTTGCTTACCCCATGGGTACCCCTGACTTAGAACAAGTCATGGCAGTAGCCCTTGGGATAGCCCGTGAAGGAGCCATCCCTTGCCTTCAGCTGCAGTTCAGTTGAGCTGAATACTACAAATTAATTGTGGCTCCTCAAATTCCACAACATCTCCTCTCAGCAACTGGCTCCGCTGAGCACTTACTATTGTCCTTTATGCAGCCTGCCTTGGCCCACCATCAAATGGTGTTGGTGCTCCACGTCCAAGAAATCTTGTCTCTACAAGAAGCAGTTACTCATCACTGGGACCAATTTGCTGACTACCAACAGTGGATCCATTCCCTGTTTTCCTTGGTATCTGACAATCAGCCAACTCTGTTATCTCCCAGACCTGTTTGGTTAATTCTATTGAACGCATGCGCCAGTCCATTCCCAAATACGTCAGGAAGTGTCTACACAAGTTTTGCCAGCTAGAGCAACCCTGGCAAACTCAAGTAGATTACACCTTAAACCCTTATATCTCCAACTTCAAATGACTGGTGCAGCAGCTCAATGCATTCAGCACGTATTCATTTGAGCAACTACAGCAGGTAGCAGACTTTGCTGCTAACAGCCTTAATATACTCAGTGGAGTTTGGCTATAGCAGCGGCAGTGGCAGCTCTCTATTGATCAAACGCTGTAGATTCAAGTGAATGAATTATCTATGCCCAAGCTAGATGTTCCGCCCTCTCCCCCTTCTGATGATTTGGCGGATAGAGAGCAGAAAATATGGGATGCCGTTCACAAGCTACGTACAACTACCTGCAGTCAAGGACGTCCTGCTGAAGCCCCTCAACCTGATCCCCAGGTGCTTGAGTTGACTGCTCAAGTTGCAGAGCTACAGCAAGAACTTGCCACCCTACGTGAAATGATGGCAACTGTTGCTAGTCTATTTGGGTTTGTTGACAAAGATGGTTGCTGCCCTGGCTTACCAGGAGCCCCTCAAATCCAATGTTCTAGGGAACTAATTGTCCTAGCTAACAAGGTGGATCATTTGAAGCGGGATCACACTGAGCTGGATAGAGATGTACAAGAGATGAGTGAATTGAATGACTCAGTGGACAACAGGTTTGCACCTTGCCTCTCAGTGGGGCCATCCCTTACCTCTCAACTGGCTGAGCTCTCCACAGTAGTGACCTCCCAAGGCCAACACCTAGATGTTACTGAACAATAGACCACTCAAGCTGTCAATACAGGTGCCCGCGCTGTTGAGACCCTGACTACCCTTGAAGAAAGTTTTTGTCAGCTGTGGGCTAGACAGCCCCCCTCTGAATCTGAAACAGAGTTTTCCCCTTGTATAAACGTACTCAATAGCAACAATGATGGTCCAACTCACAAAGCACACTTCAATCCTACCTTTAAGCAAGTCTTTGACCCCAGAACCTCAACCATTGCAGCTTTCCTAACTATCTATGAAACTTCCATGTGGTAAGCATCAGATGAGGTTAAGAAGGAACATATTTTGACCTGTCTACACCTAACTTGCCAGGAGGTGGTGATGCCTGAACTACCCATCACTGAGACGTGGGAAGATATGAAACAGCTTCTGATTGACAAGTTTGGTGGTGATCTTAGCCTGGAAGTAAAAAAGGACGCTTTTATTCACATTGCTTTCAAGCCTAAAGAGACACTAGCCAAGTTTGCAGACAGATTCTACATGGAAGGACAACAACTGATAACAAGCAGACAATTGACAGCTCAAAAAGCTTATATGGCTTGCACTCAAGCCCTCAAAGTTAACCAGCTTCTTTTCCTTCACTTCAAATCCCATAAAGCTATGCTTTCTTCCATAAGAGCATAAAGACGCTGTTGCAAGACATGCACCTTAGCTATTCTGGGGCAGTTGTTTGGGGGAATTGTGCTGCCTCTAATTCTGGTTTGTCTTCCTGTGGCCCACGCATCCTTACAATGAACTTGCAAAAACCTCCTTGACACCAAGGTTGCCATAACTATGTCCAGATAGGTCATCATTCTTGAGTCTGCACCAACCCATGGGTTGAAGGGGCTGATTCTAAAGAGCAGGCGGGAAAAGAGCAGTCAACCTAGAGGCAGAGACGCTCTTGGTTAACAATTCTTCCCAGTCTCTTTCAATCCCTCCCTCTATATCTGACCCTGAGCCTGCTGATAATGAGGCTCCTCCTATCCTCCTATTGTTTCACAATATCTCTGACAACTCTGACCTGGGTGGCTCTGATACAGACAACGCCAATGCATATGGGTACTCTGTTCTGGCTGTTCCTGAAGCCATTACAGTCCCCTATAAATTGTGATTGGGAAAGACTACAACTACTGTTAAACCTTTGTCTGAAGCCAAAGAATTTGTCTCTTTCCCTTACCTCACTCAGGCTAAGAGGTTCCCTGTGCTAGTGGAGTTATCAGAAGAAGCTGCTGAAGTTGCTGATGCCGTCTTCAAGAATGTATCTGTTTTGCTCCCTCTCCAAACTGTCTATAAGGAGTTCCCAGGATTAAGATGCATTATTAAGAAGTGGGATAAGGAACTAGCAGAGGCTCAAGATATCTTGGCTGTCCTTCCACCCTTTGGTTGCACTACTACTTGAGTAGAGATATCCATTCAAAAAGTGAAGATCAAGGCTGTTCTAGACACTGGCTTGCCAGTTGACGTTGTCTCCTCCAAACTTGTGAAGAAAATCAAACTTGCCCCTGACCTTAATTATCACCAGTCATATAGCATGGCTGGACTGTCTATGACCTGTGTCATAAGGGCGTACTCTGCTCTACTCATGAAGTTTGGCAAGCTTCTCCTAGCTGTGCCAGCAGTTATCTTAGAAAACAAGAGTTACAATCTCTTAGTTGGCACTCCGTTCCTTAGGGATATAATGGGATCATCAACTTAAAGGACATTTTCCTCTTTATCTTGGGATACAAAGTCCCTCTGATCTTTGAAGAGTCGGTTAAAGTTCCTGGGAAACGTCTCAAGACATGTGCCTTGGAATACCCCACTGGTGTTTTCACCCTAAAATATTGCAGCCACTCTTCAAACATGAAATGTCCACCCATGGCTTGTCCTACGTCTGAGGGGATCCCTCTCCTAGCCACGTCTGCTGTCAACATCCCCCCTGGCTCCCAGGCCATCCTAGACTCCCAGATATCATATGAACTACCTGAATGAACCTTCTTGGAGTTGTACTCTCCCCCCTCATTAGGGCATAACGAACCTTATCTCTGTCCTGGAATCCTAGATGTCTTCCATAAGGACCCTGTTCAATTGTTGGTAGCCAACCTGACTGCACTTCCCATGATTGTGCCTAGGGAGTAGGTTGTCAGATATGGCAAGTTTTTGGGTGCTCCTGATGTCCTTTCTCTTCATCCCTTTTGCACGTTCCAAGATTTTAACCTACCAGAGGATAAACCCCAAGTCCTATCCTTGTTCACTGTGCAAGACTTTCCACAGCTGTTCCTGGTTCAACAGAAAGAGGTGCTAAACTTGCTAGACCAATTTTCTGACATCTTTGCTAAGGACAGTACCAACTATGAGTTAGCCAAAGGTGTTATTCATCAGATTGACACTGGTGACGCTCCCCCCTTCCGTGCTAAACCATATCCCTGCAGCCGTGTGGAGGACGCCCAGGTGTCTAAAGATCTCAAACAACTGTTGGACGCTGGGCTGCTGACACCTTCCCAAAGTCCTTGGACATTCCTGCTACTCATCTTAAAGAAGAAAGATGGAGGTCATTGCATTTTGATGGACTACTGCTGATTGAACTCTTTGAACAAGAAGGACTTGTACCCCTTGCCGTGTATTGATGATACTCTCTGACGTCTTGGAGGCTCTAAGTTTTTCTCTGCAATGAATCTGGCATCTGGATACTGGAAAGTTGACCTGTTGCCCAAGGATTGCCAAAAAGCCGCGCTCATTACATCTTAAGGGCTTTTTGAGCATACTCGCATACTGCAGGGACTCTGCAATACCCTGGCCACCTTCCAAAGGGCCATGTACTCCATCCTCTGTGACTTGAAGCTGTCATGCGTCCTAGTTTACTTGGATGATATAATGGTTTTCAGCGCTACCTTCACCAATCACCTGGCTCATCTCAAAGAGGTGTTCATAAAGTTTGAGAAGCTGGTCTCAAACTAAAACCTTCCAAGTGCGCTTTCTTCAAAGAGAGTCTTGAATTCTTGGGCCATGAAGTAGCCCAGACAGGGATTTGCCCAATGACTAAGAAGATTGAAGCCATCAACAAAATGCTTCCGCCCACCAACCTGCAAGAGGTACAAGTCTTTCTAGGGATAATGGGCTACTACAGACAGTTTATCCCTGACTTCATTAATACTAGTGAACCTCTAGGCCATCTGTTACATAATGTCCCTTTTAAATGGACTGCCATTCAGCAGCAAGCCTTTGAAACCCTTAAGCAAAAACTCAAAGAGGCGCCAATCCTAGTGTATCCTGACTATGATAAGGAGTTCAACCTATATACTGACACTAGCAATCTAGCTATTGGGGCTATTCTGGCCCAACTAGATGACAAGGGTGTAGATCATCCTGTGGCTTACACTTCCTGCGTGCTAAACAAGCATGAGAAGAATTATAGTGTCACAGAGAAGGGAAGTCTTACTGTGTTGCATGGAGTCAAGCAGTTCCGCCACTACGTGTATGGTACCCATTTCACAGTTGTTGCTGATCACGCTTTGCTTAAATAGTTACAACAACTTAAAGAGCCAGAAGGGCGCCTAGCTAGATGGGCCCTACGTCTGCAAGTTTACAACTTCACTGTGCTCCATTGCCCTGGGATTCAACATCAGAACGCTGATGGGCTATCCAGAATGCCCATTCTTGCTTTACATTCTGTAGAAGCTGACTGGTTGTACAAACTAATTAAATACCCTTCTTCTTGGGAAAGTGAGACAGAAGAGATCCAACTGGCCTTTTCCAAGCTATCTGAAGATACCCTCATACGCGCTAATCAGCTCTTCAAGAAGGTACAAGATCAATATCTAACTTAGGTACAACCCAGTCTTTGCCTCTTGTTGGTGTTGCAAGCTCATAAAGAGACTGGGCATGGAGGCATTGCCAAGACCTTTGACTGGCTTTGAAAGAATTACTTCTGGGAGAACATTTGCTTACTGATCTCAGACGTCATAGCTAGCTGCCACAACTGCCAGCTGCAGAGGCCTTGAGCTGTTACCCACAAGTTTAAATTAGTTCCCCCTCAACATTCTTTTCATACTGTCAGCATTGACGCGGTAGGTCCTCTCCCCCGCTCACGTTGTGGGTGTTACTTTATCCTCATTGCTGTTTATCACTTCAGCAAGTGGGTAGAGGCTTGCCCTACAAAGGACATCATGGCTAAGACAACTGCTGCCTTCTTGTTACAAGATGTTTTCTACCGTTATGGCTTTCCTCAAGTGTTGCTCTCATATAATGAGACTAACTTCAATGCCAAGCTGATAACCTCTGTTGTCAAAGCTTTGGGGTCTCGCCAGTCTTTCTCTGCCCCCTATAACCCTTCTACCAATGGGGCAGTTGAGCGTGCTAATTCAACACTGGTCTCCATCATGAGGAAGCTCACCTACTCTGACGCTGCCAACTGGGACCTATACTTACCTGCTTCTCTCTCTGTGTATTGCCTTAGCAAACATTGTGTCACTAGGTACTCCCCTTTTGCTATGCTGTATGGGCAAGAGGAAACTACCCCATTGCTCTTGGGGTGCCCCCTGCTTTCTGCTGATAAGGCCATGAATCATGACAACCACATCAAGGATCTAGTCAACCACATAATTTATATACAGGCCACTGCCTACACTTATGCATACAAAACTAAGATGCTTGAGCTTTCTCCTGATAATGCTGGACGCTCCCCCTTGCCTGAATTTGATGTTGGCAACCATGTTCTGTGTTATCAACACAGAGTAGGAGGACAAGCTCATAAGCTAGAATTGTTGTGGATTGGGCCCTTAGAATTGACCTTCAAGCAAGGATTGTAGTATACAGTAAAGCTCCTCTCTAGTGGTCAATCTTTTGCTTGCGTGCATGCTAAGTTCCTCCGCAAGTATCACTCCCATAAGTCCAATCTAGAGGGGGGCAATGTTGTGAATGCTACCATTTACCATGTGTTAATTTTGCCTTTGAAGGGCCTTTTTGAAGACAAATCCCTTGCTTTTGCTTTTGCCCTTTGAAATGAGGCTGGCTCCAAATTGGGAAATACAATTGTTCAGTTTCCTGATTCTGCGCAACTCACTTGCCCCACTCATGCTGGTGGCAAGTGATCCTACTGTCCTGGTAGTGTTTTGTGGTATTGCCAACCACTATATATTCCATTTTCCTATTCACCAATAAAATTAATTTCTATTCACATTTTTGTCTTTGTGTCTCCAGTACTTCTGCGCCTCTCTCTAGCCACAACTAGTAGAGATTATTCTTCCAGGGCCGCAAGGTAATTGCATAGCCTTCCCTGTAATCTAACTGAGACTTAGTACAAATCTAATCCTAAGGTTAGGATTCCCCGTTGTGTGTCTGTACCACGCCTCAGAACACAACAAGAACCATTGGAACCCTGAAGCGCATTATGGAGAAGTTGGCTGACAGAGCCACAACCCATTGGAAAGATTACCTGGCAATGAGTGGCATAGCATACCGTACAATGCCCCATGATGCTACTGGGTTTTTTTTGTTTTGGATGTTGTATGTCTGGGAGACTACCACAAGCACTGAGGTTGGTCAATGGGAGTTTGTGGGAAAAAATTCCTATGAAGAAATCGTAGAGGAGCATGCAGCTGAGATGCAGAAGTTATTTTTCAAGGCAAAGAGTAAAGGAGAGGGGTTCAAGAGAGACGTGCTAGCAAGTGAAACTCAAAGCCTGGAGTACTTCCCTGTGATCATTTCCAGGTTGAAGATCTGGTATGGTTTGATCAAAGGCACTGAGAAAAACACCCAATAAGAGGTCTTCAGCAATGGGTAGGGCCAATGAAGATTATCTCGGTTAGTCCAGGGCCAAACTACCTAATTCAAGGGGTTGGAGCTACCCTAGGAGAAGAATGGTCCTGTGTTCAACCTCAATTTCTTAAGCTGTTCCATGGGGAATTGGAGCTAATAAGGGTACAAGAAAGTGAGGCTAATTCCCCTGAAGAGAAGGAAGGGGCTTTGTGACCGTACAACAGTCACTATTGAGTATTTAGCCAAATAAATGCTCCAAAATATAAAGTTATCTCTGTTTTTCTGATTATTGCATGTAGATAGGTTGGATTGGAAGTCTTAAGGTAAAGATTCCTGAAAACTGGATATCTAGGTTCAATAAAAGAACAGAGGCAAGATTGGCTGAGTCACTCTGGGAGACTAGATGTCTCAAAAACGGTTTATTAATTGGGAAGATTAATTAATAAATACATGGGAATATAATTAATGAGAATTTAATTATATTAGTTAAATTGCCTTGACTGTGTCAAGAATTTTGGTTAAGGTTAACCATAAGTAAACCCCCAAATTTTGGGTTAAAAGCGCTGTGCTGCCTAATTGATTTGAGAATGCTGAGGCGCTGCCTAGAAAATTGCTGGGCGCCTGTGGTGGCGCCTGGTTTGAGTTTTGAAGTATTTTAATGGGTTTTAAGGCAAAAAACCATTAAATGCAAAGATAACTAAATAAAGGCAAGGATGCCTATAAATTCAGGGTTAATCAGCTGGTTCCCAGTTGGAACATCAATAGCTGAGTTTTGGGATGTTTAATCCACAGGGTTTTGGCGCCGGGAGCTGAGGAAGCTCCATGCTGAATTGGTACATTGGGATGAATGGAGTCAGGTGACTTCTTCCCATTGTAGGTTGATTCTCATAGGTTGAGAAATATTGGTGATCTTTTAGGTAAAGATCTAGGTTTGGATGACTCAAATGTCATAGACCACGTGAGATGAATCATAGGTTGATTCAGGAACCGGAGGGGTTTTCAGCCAAATATGCCCTGAATAGTATATAAGCAAAAACAGCTAAACTTTAATAAAGATATATTGTTGATTTCAACGCTTTCCCCTCAACTACCTTTTCAATTATTATACCTTCTTTGTTAAATTTAGAAAGGGCCAAATTTGGAGTACTTTGCGTAGAAACCTTTACTGCCAGGAAAGAGGTTCCTACAAGTTTGTTAGAGGAAGCTTGGGCAAGCTTGGAGGTCACCAAGACTGTGCCTGAGGAGTCCTTGGTGGAAGTAAAGGCTGAGCTTGAAATGTTAAACTCCAGCTACTTTGCAAAAGAAGGGACTCCCTCCCAAGGAAACCAAATCTATGTGTGGGATTCTTGGAACCTGTTAGTAGGATGGGACAAAATCTTACAGCAAGTGAAAGCAAAGGCAAATTGTGAAATTGAGGCTTTAAGGGCAAGAGAGGAAAAGAGTGTTGAGATCATGGCCTGTTGGTGGGATGATAACAAAGTGTTGTCCCATAAAATTGCCTCCCTGGAGACAAAGCTCCTTGAAGCTTTGTCAAAGGAAGGTAATGGCAATAAGAGTCAAGGACAGGATAATGGCGGGATGGACTGGTTGGACCTGGATCTGTCACAGTCCATCTGGGTGAGAATCTTTGGGTTGCTCTTCTTTCCAGTTTGCGCCTTGTGGAGAGTGTTAGACGTTTGTTCAGCTTTCTCTGCCTTACAATACAGACTTTGTGATTTGGTTACTTGGTTCAAGTTTACGTGTTTCATTACATGCAACTTGAGTGTGTTGTAGTACATGAGGTGGGTAGCTGGAGTGTCAAAAGCCATATCTGAGGGGGGGTGTAGTTGGAGTTCCTTGTAAGAGCAGGTGAGCTCCTTCACTGTGCCAGTTTGGCTTAGATTCTTCACTTGGTGTATGATCATGAGTTCAGTGTCTATCAGAACAAATCTTGCCAATAAATCTTGTTTGAAAGTGTCCCAATCCTTCTCGGTGCTCTCTTTATGCCACTTGTTGCACCAGATGCCAGTGTCAATAGTCAGTTGGATGGAGATCTCTTCAATCCAAAATTGTTGTGGGCATTCCATTTAGGCCAGCTTGCTTTGGGAATATTGGATCCATTCTGTGGCGTTATTGTTGTTGGATCCAGCAAAGGGCCTAATGCAGTGCTTCAAAGTCTCTGAGCTACGTAGGCTGGCATGGTGCCTTTGTCAATTGCCCATGGCATGGCAGCGGGTGCCTGGAAGAACCCTTGTTCTGAAAGGGCATTGAAGGTGAGGAGCAGGATCACTGTATTCTGATACAGTACAAAACCATCAGGTATCTCAGCACCTGGCATGTACGGCGTCCAGTCTAGCAGGAGGCCAGACATGATTCTATCAAGGATTTGTTGGCCACAGCAAGTACAAGCAACAAGCAGAATTTCGGGGAATAAAGTAGGATATAAACCCTACTTCTGCTACTAATGTCATAACTGTGCTTTTTTAGCAGAGTTACCAGGAAAAATATTTTGAAAACTAGATAATAATTTTTATTGAGATATAGTGATTATATAGTGATTGTGAATCAAGGATAACAGGAACATGATTGTGTTGATCACACAATTAGATAGTGAAGGGGGTTGCTTGATCCTGATAATGAGTCAAGCAACAAAGCAAGGTATCCACTGTAATGGATCATCATTTGTTCATGTTAATGGATTTGGTAATTTGAGTTGACTTCCTAGCTTGGCTACAGGTCATTGGGAAATCATATTACAGGTCACAAATCTGCTTGTTTGGAACCTTGCTGGCGGGTTGAGCCTGCTGTTTTGACACTTGGGCCTGGATTTTAGGGGTAAAAGAATTCTCAATCCTGACAGATACAGTTCCATAATACTCAAAGAAGGTCTCAAGTACCATGAACTTTAGGTTTGAATAGTTGCTAATACTTAATTTAATGAACTAAATCATTATCTTATTGTATCCTATTTTTAAAATTAATTGGTTATTTATTTATTTGATAATGAATTTTTATAGTTTAGGTTTTGAATTTATTTTTATTAAAATTTAATGGCTTGAGCTTTTTTATTTATTGCCAAATTTAAGCTTATTATAATACATAATATATGTTTTTAACTGTCAAAGTTAAAAAATAATTAGATTTGTTTTTTGACAGAAAATTGGTTTGCTTTTATTTTCAATTAATTAGATTGACAGAAACCTAGTGTGTTTAATTTTGTTTGACATAAATTTGATTGATAGAACAAAAATTGACAGTTCATATTCCTGCCCCAAAAACTGGACATTGGAATTGACAATCCTGCCTATCTCTTACATGTTCTGAATCTACAGTATTAACAATGAATTTATATGTATCAAATAATTTCTGGGCCTTTGATTATGCCTTGAGCATGATTTAAGTACTTAATATATAGTTTAGCATCTAAGCAGCTAGAGCTATCTTTTTTATTACTATTTCAATACAAAATATCTGAAAAATATATCTAGGTACCTTAACTTTTATGAAAATCATTTTAATGAGTCTTAATATTATTGTCCATTTACTCCACTGACATCCTAATTAGGATACTGCAATGGCAAGCAAGGTTAATTATAAAAATTGCATCTACTTGGATCAGGTGATTCATCTTTTATCTTTGAAATAGTTTAAATTCACTTGGATCAGCAATGCACCCAAGTATAATAAATTTGTGTTGCTTCAATAAAGTGTTCAAAAAGATAAGGCATGCTCAAATTTTAATCTTTTTTAAATAAACCTCTCTCTAGTTTAACTTGTGTTTTCTTGGATAAAACTGGAGCATATAAGGATGGGTAAGAAAAAGTGTGTTGCAACTAAAAAAATACTAGTTCAGTATTTAAATTGGGAAAGACAACAGTTCAGAAGGAAATGGCATATATTAATAATATGATGATGACTTTATTAAGAGCTTAACATTATTATACTATAAAATGGAGCCACAAATTCACAAGAAGGTGGCATTGTGGCACATTCTAAGTATTATTTAGATGGTTAATAACTTATCAAAGAATCATTGTCTGGAATTGGCTTTGCTTTTTAATTTGAGAATACTGCCTGTATCTTGACATCCAAAGCATGAGATATTATGTGGTTGTATGTGTTGCAAGAAACTCTATGAGCGCCCTCTTTGTGTTTTGATATATGTTGGCAGACCAGATTTTAATCTTATTAGAAACACCCCCTTCCCCCTGTTTGTTGTTTTTGAGCAGGATCATAACTTATGGTAGGTCCAGGAAATTGCAGATAAAGAGTTTCTGGGATGGTACATCACATCAGGTGCACAATCATCTGTTATAAACTTCTTGATGTGCCCCTTGGTATCTTTGAGATGATAAGTGTGGTTATTTTAGACAACTGTGACCTTGAAGGGCCCAAGGTGGTTGGGTTTGAGTTTTGTGGTGTGAGGGTATAAACTGGATTTCTCATGAATTGGCAGGCTTCTAGGTTTTTGGTTATCCCTGGATCTGTTACCAATCAATATTACCATCTTTACCCCACAATTGTGCCAGTAAAATAGTGGTGGTGATGGGTGGCTTGACCAGGACTATGGATATCACTTGCCTTGATCTACCCCCATTACATCATTTAAGGTTAGAAATGCCAATGTACTAGGGCTTGTGGTAATCTTTAAGAGTAATGATTAGTGTTTAAATGAATAAATCAAAGGTCCCAAATGTACTTGTTACTAAATACTAGGTAAGGACTATGCAACTTCTTAGTGGTGTATAATAAACGTTAAAATATAATATGTGAATTTCAATATTTATTATCAAAATTAAGAGAACAGTCAAATAAGGAATTGATATATTGCCTGAGCCATAATTCCTCTTGAATCCACTTTAGATCAACTAGGATTTCATACCATCCATCTTAGTTCCTCTGAAGCTGCATTTGAGAGGATATTGAACCAAAGCATAAAATATTTAATAATATCTACCAAGCTACCTTACATCAGTACAAATTTACTAATCAATGTATTGAATAAAAGCCTAATGTATTGAAAGGCAAATTTTGAAAGATTTATAGAGTTTAACAACCAGTCACAATTTAACAGGGATGAACCTTATACCACATTTAACTCTTACCTGTAAAATGAGTAGGGTGGTAGGTAGATGTCACATCCAAGAAAGGCTGGGATGTTCCTGGGACAGCTTGGTAATTAATTAAAATAGCAATTTTTTTAATTAATCCACTCATCCATTGACTTTCAAGTGGTATAGGGCTATAACCACATGCTCTAGTGAGTTTTTCACATAGTATGCTTTATATACATCACCTATGAATTCAAATCCCCCATTTTTGATGATTTTCTTGGGGCAGAAAAAATGTGCCACAATCTCCTTGCAAGTGAAGCAGGAAATTTTTATGGTAGTGGCATGTATATACTTCTTGGAAGTATAATAAAAAAAATAAAGGGGAAAATTAAGAAGAGAAATGATACTTTATTGGATATGAATATAGGATAATATATAGTATCATGGAAAGCCACATACTGTCCATGTACGTCATGGAGGTCACGGGGCTTATCTGAGTAATGTTCCTCTTAAGTCATGAGGCTTATTCAAGTTGTATTCCGTTTAGGATCTGGATTATTTGATCCCTGTAATAGATAGTCAACTGATAGTAGTGCCACCAATTTACTGGTTGGTTAGTAAGCCCTTTGGTGACTCATTTTGTGATCTACTTGGGGCGTTAATTCCCCAAGAGGGAGTAGTCAAAGATGTTGCAACATCTCCCCCTGGGGTGCTGGAAGATGGAGCCTTGGGAATTTTCTTAAGAGTGTCAGGATACAAGCTTGGTATGGATCCAGTTTGGTGTTGGGCACAGGGAGCCTTGAATTCTGCCGGGCTGTTCTTGCCTTATACAAGCATAGATCAGGCATGGTGCATATGTTTTAGTTCAGTTTTGGCTCCAATTCCCTTGATAGGGTAGTTATTGTTGGGCTTGACTTCCATGACAATGCCTTGCCCACGTAACCCTGGTTCCAACTTATGTTGATTGTGGTTGAAAACCCAGATTTTTTCCCAACTTGGAATCTTTCCTGATAATGGGATTGCTTCTCTCTCAATCCTTTTGTGTTTCATGTCTTCCTGGCCTTTCCTAGCACACTACACGTTGATATTACTGTCATCTGGCACCTTTTTTGGCAGAGGTAATTGTGGTCTTGTAGTTGTACTAACAAGGGCTGGCTTTTACCCATAGACAAGTTTGTACAGGCTTTTGCCTGTGTTGCGGTTGACTCATTTTCTGCATACCATGAGTGCTACTGGAAGCATGTCAACCCAGGCTTTTGTATTGTTAGCAGATAACTTACTGAGGGCTTCCACTAGAGAGATGTTTAGTTGTTCTACTTGTACATTTGTTTAAGGGTGATAAAGGCTGACTGTGATGTGTTTTATTCCTTTCTTGACAAGGTAGATGTTGGTGTCACTGGCCTTAAGTTTGGTACCTTCATCTGTGATCAGAAGGACAGGTTTCCCAAACTTGGCTATAATTTCTTTCCCAATAAATTGCCTCACATAATTGCCTTTGTGTTGTTTTGTGGCTTGTGCTACAGGCCACCTGGTTGCATAGTCAATAGCTGCTATTATTTACTTCTTGCCCTTGTTTTCATCAGGCATTGGTCTAACAATATCCAACAACCATACCTTAAAGGGTTGTGTGATGGATACAGGTACTACTGACTTGGGTGGTGTCTTGGTTTGGACGTACTTCTCATAGACTTTGCATTGTTCCAGTATCTCTCTGATACCATCTAGCATGTTGGACCACCAGTAGTGTGTTTTGAGATATTTGTGCAATTTTTTACTACAGGTGTGTCCCAGGTCTCTGTGATATTGGAGTATTGTGTCAATCTTTTGCGTTGACAGGACGTAAGGCACAGTGCCACTATTTGGTAGTATTTGGTGAAGGGTGCCATATATGTTTTTGAACAGGTGTTTGTTCTTAAGGACCTTCTCTTGGATGTCCATTGGGGTGCCAGGTGGGAACCCTTCCTGGAGATTCCCCATGATTAACATGGGCCATTCAGGGTTGCCATCAGTGCAAAGGACATGTTTGTTGTATAGCCTTGATAGGGCATCTGCAGTAAGCATTTCCTTGCCTGGCTTGAATTCAATTTGCATTGGGTACCTCTGTATGAGGCTCATTCACTCAGCTTGTCTTCTTAACAAGTGTTGTTTTGTTTTGAAGAATATTAGCAACTTGTGGTTGGTGAGTACTTTGAACGTTTGGGGCCCTTCCATATAGCATTGCCATTTCATGAGGCAATGTATGATGGCCACCAACTCCTTTCTGTGTATGAGGTATCTTTGTTTGCCGTCAGATAATTTCCTTGAATTGTACGCCACAGGAAGGAAGCCCTTTTCTGCTGTTTGGATATGGAGTGCCCCTTTTATGGTGTAGTCAGATGTGTTGGTTTCTAATTCATATATTCCCTCTTGATTTGGATACTGGAGGATAGGGTCAGTAACCATATGTTCTTTTAGTTGATGGAAGTGCTGGTCTTGTAGTGGCGTCTAGACAAACTTGGTTATTTTTCCTGTAATGACAGACAGGGGGCTGTTAGGGTACCCCAATCAGGGGTGAATCTTCTTACATAGGCTATCATTCCAAGGAAGGAGAGGATTTCACTCTTATTTCTTGGAGCTGGCATTTCAGTTATGATGTGTATCTTGTCTAATTCTGGTTTGATTCCGTCCTTGCTGATAATGTGACCAATGAATGGGAGCTCAGCCAAAAATAATTCACATTTTGATAGTTTTGAAATTAGTTGGTTTTGTTCAAGGGTGCGGAAGACCAGGTGGACGTCTTCCCAGTGTTGCTTCAAGTTTGGGCTATAGATTACAATGTTGTCCAGGTAGATAATTGCTTGTTTTCCAATGTTTTCTTTGAAGACCTTGTTCATGAAGGTCACAAAGGTACTGGGGGTATTGATCATCCCAAAATTGAGAACAACACATTCAAAGGATCTTTATTTAGTTCTGAAGGCGGTCTTTGGGATATCTTCAGGGTTTACTCAAATTTGGTGATATCCTGCTGTAAGATCAATCTTTGTAAAGATTTGGGATCCCCCAGGTTGTCAAAAATGTTGTCAATCAGGGGCAGGGAATATATGTTCTTAATTGTGACCTCATTGAGTGCTCTGTAGTCTGTGACTAAGAACATTCCTCTTCTTTCTTTGCCACAAAGAAGATAGCAGCACCAAAAGGCAACTTTGATGGTTGTATGAGTCCTTTCTTGAGGGCTTCATCAAGATAAGCTTTTAGGTTGCCGTCTTCTTGTGGTGTTAGGCAGTAGATAGGGCGTGCCTTAGGTATACTTTCTCTGAGGTCAATCTCATGTTGTATGCCACAGTATGGTGGTATATCTGGTAGAGCTTCTTGGAAGACAGAGGGGAACTCACTAACTAGTTGTTCTTGTGTGGGGTTCCTGTCCATCAGTCCCCAAAATGTGTCCTGGATCATAGACAGGGACCGGCTGGAAGGGGTTGTCATTCTCTAGTAAGGGAAAATGTATCTCAGAAATATGTATAGGGGTCAAAATGGGCTTTCATTCACTCTCAGAAGGAAGATCCCCTTAGAAACCTTCTGGTATAAGGCCCAGGGGGTCAAGGAAACAATATAGATTTGCCAATACTTAGAGTCCTCTAACAATATCTTGGACTCCTTGTACTTGGTCTTGGACTCCTGCACCTTAGTCTTGGACTTCTGCTCCTTAGACTTGGGCTTCTTCTCCTTAAACTTGGACTTCTGTGCCTTAGAATCAGACTCCTGTGCCACACTTAGGATCCAGCTCCTTATTCTTGGGCTCCTGCTCCATTATCTTGGGCTTCAGCTCTCTGTATATCTTTAGTGGCCTTGGTATTCCACTTGTATCAGTCCAACCAAGATCCTGCTGGTGATCAAAAGGCTTCCAAAAACCTTTTGGCAGAAACTCAAAAGGCCTGGGAAAGACCCCGTAACTTTCCAGCCAGCCACCTTCTTATAGTGTCCTTTTTCTAAAGGTTCTGCCTTTAATATGGCTTTCTTCAGAAGCTTAAACCATTGCCGCTCACTTTTTCTTATAATAACTTAAGCTTACATACTTAATTTTCCAAAAGCTTAAAGTATTGATTCACTATTTCCTTGCTTATACTTTAAGCTTTTGGCTTCCAACCAATCATATTCATCAGGAAACATTCCAGAACTCCACCAATAAATGCAGAGCGCACATCTGGACCATTTCTGAATTTCCACTGGGATCCAACTAAGAAATCAATTTACATCGCTCAAACCGCTCAAATTGACAACTCTTCACGCACCAAAGCATTAACCGGTCCATTATTCCGGTACCAGTCTTCCCTGCATTTAACCTAAACCCATTTAAAGAGTAGAATACTATTTAAACTTTTCTTTCTGGACCTCTTCAAAATTTTCCCCATATATTTACAAATCTTGTAAAATCCAAGGAAAATGTCCCACCAAAACAACTTTGTATCCAGCTCTCATAGCAACATACCTTCATCTATCCTAGGAACTTAATAAATAAATCTCTTACCCACACTTCTATCCACATTCCTTCTTGAGTTTACTACTAAACCAAGGCAAAACATTCCACATTTTACCACTTTGGCAAATCAATTTGGCAAAATCTTGGCTCATTTCTCCGGACCACCAGTCCTTCACCATCATCTTCTGGTCCTTTGGCCAGCTCATTTCAGTCTCCAACAGCTCAGACCATTCCTACAGCTACTTCTTCAACAAAAGCCACTAAACTTTCACTTGGCCAACATAATCTCCGCCTGCAAACCACCAAACATGTGGTCCATCACATAGCTCCTCCCCAAAATAGCCTCCATCTTCACAAAATAACCCAGGTGTAGGGAATTTTGGCCAACTAACTGCTCTCAGAACCATGGGCAAACTCTCTCCAGTTCTTGACCCAACACTGCTAATTTCCTTCAACCAAATCTTTTGATCCTGGCAGTACACCACTAGTTCAATGAGGGACTAATCCACCTCTGCAACCAAAGCCTCACAGTCTTCAACAGCCTTCAATGCTTGTACCACATCAGAACTTCAACCCATCAGGGGTTCATTCTTCACTGCATTCATGCATTCCTCTTGGGCCAGTGCACCTACTGCTCCTGCTGCAACCCCTTTTTTGACGTTCAACCAGTGGCTTTCTCACACCTGCTTAGCCACCAGGTCCACTACCACCAAGGCAAAGCTTTTCAACCACAGCCAAGTGCTCCATGGCTTTCATACAAGGCCACTTTCTTAAACAGGTATTATGCCCCCACTGGCCACAACAGGTACTTCTGGACCCCCATGGAGTACTTTGAACACTGAAAGCATTTCTTCAACACCCCCTCCACAGTCTGGTGCAACTTGGACCAGTAGCATCTGCTTCTAACTGCTACCATCAACTTCTGGAGCCTGAAGTGTCCTCCAAACCAAACATGGATATTCTGGACAACCTGCTCCTGGTATTCCGGCATAATGTACCTTCTATTCTGGCGCACTGCCTCAGCCTGCCCTTCAACCTCTTGGGTGTATCCATCTTTAACACCCACCATTGCTCTGGACAACAAGTCTGCCACAACATTATCTTTCCCTGGTCAATACACAGCATTGTAACTATTGGAGGCTAGCTTCTCCGCGTAACTCAACAGACGTCCCATCAAGTTTGCCTTGGTCCTTAATGCTTTCAGCAGTGCATGGTTGGTAACAAGCACAAAAGGCAACCCCATCACGTACAACTTCTCTCTCAACAGCTGAATACCTTGTCTCCGCATCCTGCAAAATCTTTGAAGCATAAGCAATGGGCTAGGCCTGAACCACTTTTCTTCTGGGTCAACAAGGCCCCCAAATCAATTCTACTGGTGTTGGTTTCTACAGCAAACGGTAGATCCCATCTTGGCAACCTCAACACTGGAGCTTCAATCAACCTTTGCTTCCATAGCCCAAACGTCTCCTTAGGGGCTCCTCCCCAGATGAATGAAGTCTTCTTTCTAAACAACAACCACAATAGTTCTACCCATCTTGGGGTCCTCTCTGATCCTTCCTAGGGCATATAGTCCTTTGCTATCTTAGTCATATATTGATACCAACCTCCTGATCCTTTAAGCCTAGGGACCTTCCCTACATGTACCTTGATCATAGGCCTCTCAGTCATACTTCCAGAGAAAAAGACCTCCCCTACTCCAATCACATGATGACACCAACTTAATGATCCTATAGACCCAGGGACCTCCCCTGTATGTGCCTTGATCATAAGCCTCTCAGTCAGATCTTCAGAGACAAGGACCTCCCCTGCCTCTACTTCATACATTAATATTCTCATTGCTTAATGCCTACAACCTTGAACTTCAGAGTCTCATGCTCTAACAATTGAGCTAGCTGGGCTACACTTAAAGATCTCCTGGTCTGGCTCCTCCCCGGAGGGTTCATACTTCTTGCCATACAGTATATTGTGGATGTATTACAGCAAACTTATGGCCTAACTGTCTTTCAACAAAAGCCTTCCAGTTAATCCACTTTTCTTGTATCAAACGTCATGCTTTCAACAATTGTTCTGAAGACCAAAATACAATTCTCTTCTGAGTGCCATCTTATCCATACTTCTTTATACACCTCCCACGCTTACTAAAGAAAGACCCCCGCATTGGGCTCTTGTGGGGTTCCTGTCCACCAGTCCCCAAAGTGTGTCCTGAATCATATTCAGAGACCATCTGGAAGGGGTTATCATTCTCTAGTAAGGGAAAATGTATCTCAGAAATGTGTATAGGGGTCAAAATGGGCTTTTATTCACTCTCAAAAGGAAGATCCCCTTAGAAACCTTCTGGTATAAGGCCCGTGGGGGTCAAGGAAACAATATAGATTTGTCCAATACTTCGAGTCCTCTAACAATCTCTTGGACTCCTTGTACTTGGTCTTAGACTCCTGCACCTTAGCCTTGGACTCCTGCTCCTTTAAACTTAGCTCCTGTGCCTCAGACCTAGACTTCTGTACTGCGCTTAGGCTCCTTCTCCTTATTCTTGGGCTCCTTGCTCTGTTATCTTGGGCTCCAGCTCTCTTTATAGCTCCAGTGGCCTTGATATTCCACTTGTATCTAGACCTAACCAAGCTCCTGCTGGTGAAACCCAAATGATTTCCAAAAACCCTCTGGCAGAAACTAAAAGCGAATCCTCAAAAACCCCTGAAACTTTCTAGCCAGCCTTCTTTTTATAGTTTCCTTTTCCCAACAGTTCCTCCTTCAAAATGTCTTTCTTCAAAAGCTTAAACCATTGCCGCTCACTTTTTCCTATAATAACTTAAGCTTACATACATACTTTTTCAAAAGCTTAAAGTATTAATTCACTGTTTTCTTGCTTATAATATAAGCTTTAGGCTTCCAACCAATCATATTCATCAAGAAACCTACCAGAACTCAACCAATGAATTTAGAGCTCAAAACTAGACCATTTCTGAAGTTCCACTGCAATCCAACTAGTAAATCAATTTCCATTGCTCAAACCACTCAAAGCAACAACTCTTTGCACACCAAAGTGATAACTGGTTCACTATTCCAGCACCAGTCTTCCCTGCATTCAACCTTAACCAATTTAAATAGTAGTCTACTATTTAAATTGTTTTTTGTGGCCCTCTTTGACATTTCTCTGAGTTTCCCTGCGCTTTCTCAATATTTCAGCACTTTGACTTTGCCCGTTGCTTGCTTCCCACCTTTCTCAGCCATTTTGGTGAAATCCCAGCCTTTTTCTTGCCAGTTTCTCCTTACTGTTTCTGGTCTCTTTGACTCTCCTTCATTTAATTAACTCTTAATAAATTTACAATTCAATTTCTGTGAACCATTTCCTTTTTCCTTTCATATATGATATTTATTCCAATCTTTTTATCATATCTTTTGGCAGTTTAATTAATTCTTTTACTTCTTCTTTCTCCTTAATAATCCAACTGTCAACAGTATAAAACCAGAACTATGGCTCCTGCATCTGCATCTGCATCTGCTGGTTCTTTCTAACCAACTTCCAGTTTCTCAGCTAGTCCTGCTCCATGATCTTCCAGACCTCTATCTAGTCCTTCTCCATGATCTTCTGATCCTTCAGCCAGTCCTTTCCATGCATCAGCTAGTCAGTTAGTCCTTCCTAGTCCATAGATCAGCTAGTCTTTCCTATGAACTTCCCAGGTTCCATCTGCACTACAAACCACCTAGGTTCCTTTCCTCACTATAACACTTTGAACCACCAAGGTTCAAGATCCTTAAGTCCTTCAACTAGCCTTCACTGTGATCACCCAATCATTTGTCACTATTTTTCCCTGGGATCTTTTATTATGAACCACTTCTGGGTTCCAATTTTCAGTCCCTGTTACTAATATCTCAGTCTCAGGCAATAAGACTTCCTCAAGTAGGTCAGCGTTTTACTGGGCCCCTATAAGTGACCACCACTATAAGCCATCAACCATAGACACTCCTCATGTCTATGCAGTTGTTTTTACTCACTCATGTGGTTAATATTGAGTTTTCAGGCGCAAAGTAACCAACTTTACTTCCCAGAGGCCTGATTATCATCAATTTCTACAGCTGCTTCCCCAAGCAGCCACCCTGATGACACCCCTGAGCATATACATGCCCCCAATGGTAGCTTCAGGACCTCCCCAAAGCCTCCAGGGAAACATGGACAAGGACCCCTTACCAGTCCATTAAGTAAGGGTCCCACTTACAGAACTCCTACAAGTGACCAAGGAATCCTTTTGAGCTACCTCAGCTCATCTCTTCCTGGTAGCTCTTTGTTACTTACCACACTGTCTGTCCTTCCAGCTCCAGTAGCAATTTTTTAAACCAAAACAATTCTTTATTGGGAGTCATTGGGGGGTATCCATCAGGGAGCACCCACCCAGCTCCAGTAGCCATCTGTTACCTACTGGGTTTGAACCTCTCAATCAACATCCTACCAGCCAATATTACCTTCTAAACTGTATTGTCCTCCAGCCCTAGTGGTCCTAGTTACCTACTATCCTGCAACATCTTTCCACACTCTAGTAGTCACCAGTTACCTACTAAGCTACACTGCCCATTCTTCCTAGCAGTCAAAATTACCTGCTGGGGAAAAGAGCCATCATCCTCCCCTAGTAGCCCATGTTACCTATCATCTTTTGGGTGGAAACACCAAACCAACCCCCAACAGCCAATGTTACCTGCTGGGATGGTTCAACCTCTGCCTCTAGTAGCCAATGTTACCTACTAGTCAGACCTTACCTTCCCTAGTAGCCCATGTTACCTACTAGACCTCTACCTGTCAAAATCCACTAGGCTTTCTCTTGGCCAATATTAGCCCCACCTGAAAACCCACCCAACATATGGATCATCACAGGGACCCTTGTAACTGCACAGCGTGATGAATTTCTTGTGGTGGAGGCAATTAATCCAGTGTTTTTCTGAGCATGCCTGAAAACTCAGCAAGCAATCCTGTTAGCACCATTAATTGAGCTACAAGCGGGGGTTGGGAGAGATTCAGAGCAGATAGCTTCAATTGGACGCTAGTCAAACCCCAACTTACCCCCTTTGAACTTGTAGAGGCCCAGTTCAGTAATACAGACAAAGATGTATTGTGGAGAGGCTTGCTCATTGCTATTGAATAGGCTTGGGTTCCAAAACATTAAATTTGAGGGTGATGGCTGAGGTTTCTCAGTCAACATAGGGGTGGTTGCAAATTAGCCAGCCTAAACCAGCAATAACGTTGTGGCTGAGACTACCCATGGTGGGCCCATAGAGTCTGACTTGGACTCCCTTCATTATTACAGAGAAGGGCATGGTCTTGTGTATGATAGCCACCCTTCAGTAATCAGCCATGTGCAGTGCCTTGAACCAGCTGGGCACCTGCTCTAGTTGTTGGGAGTCTGCATGCTCTTGCTCAGCCATGGTATAGTTGGCCTGGTACCCACCAGGAGCTTGTGGGCAACCACCCAGGAGCAAGAGGGATAATCCAAGCAAGGGATCTTATTCTGAGCATGAACAGCTTGTAGTACAGGGTTGTTGCCGTGTACTTGGAGAACTTCCCAGGGGTCAGCTTCCAGCAGGATACAGATGCAGGGGTTTTCAGCAATGAGAGGCTAGGCCTGTAGATCAAGCAGGGCTTCAGAGCCACATGTACCTAAAGCCCCTAGGCTCTTTCTTAACTCTCAGTTGGTGCAAGTTGAAGTCCCCCCAGCAAAGACGTTTATTGTTGTTGTTGTCCTGATGGCAGGGCTGCCAGCCCCAGCTCAATTGCAGCTGCTTCCAGGTGTAGGACCCAGAAGGGCAGCTGAGCCGTTGAGCCTTCCAACTCCATAGGGGCTTGATGGCTTGCCTCAACAATAGCCTTGTATTTATCATTGATGGATGTGCAGCGGGCCACCAGCACCCACTTGCAGATACAGGGTTTAGCCAATCAATGAAGAGGGTGCACCGCACAGCATTTCTGCCAGCTATAGCTTCTGGGGTAGCAGCAAGAACTTTCTGTTAGGGAGCAAGGTACTCTTGGATGCAGCATGTCTACTCATTGCTTTGCAGGGGAGCTCTGGCGGCGGTGGGCAAAGGTATCTCTGCTGTGGCAGGGCCCAGGAAGCAGCAGGTTTCTGGCCGGTCCAAGCAGTGAGCCAGGGGGCAACCAGGTGCCCAGAAGCCCCAGTAACCTGCACGGGTCCCGGCGCCTGACAAATACCCAGGCAGACTTCTATAGAGTGTAGCCAGCCTAATTTATGTAAGGTCTGAAGGCTTGGGGTAGATTATTATAAACTAAGGCCTTTAGACCAAGAATATTTATATTTGTTAAGTATAAAAAGGTAGGAAAACTTTGCAACAATAACTGCACTAAGGCTCCTAAAAGCTTATAGGAAGTGAAGTAGGGACAAAGGAAATTTATTAAACCTAAGAAGATAAAATAAAGTCCAGTATTAATGACAAGAGTTCTGGTTAAAAAATCAATTCCTAAGTCTGGGAAGGGATCAGCACTAGCTGGGGGATTGAAATTGGCAACAATTAAATTGTGAGTACCACTAAAAAAATTGCCTAACTGATGGAAGATGTAGCCAGATGGAATCATAAACTAAACTAGAATGATAGAAGATAAGAAGTTCAAAGAGGAACAACACAAGCCACAAAACCTAACAAGTACCTTTTGGGGTACAAGTCAAACATTCTCAATTTAAGTTGAGAATGGACAGAGCACAAGCTTTTATTTCAGCTTGGGTTTTGAGGCAATGGTAGGGGAAAACAACTAATCAAAGTTAGCTAGATGGTTTTGTATGTAAAAATCAGACACAAGCACATGTTTCTTTTGACTTAACCTTTAAAGTTAATCAAAAAGGAAAGGGAGACAAAACAGGGAATGGCGGCTCTGCTTAGCAGCTGAGTATAGAGCAAAAAGCAAGCAGAAGGAAGAGAAAATAGAGTCCAAAGTGCTGGTGTAAGCCAAAGACAAAAAGCAAAAGGTAAACCAGTTTGGATTAGTTGATACTAACCCTAGCATAAAGGTGGCGTGTTTGAGAATTGTCCTGGACTAAAGGTAACTTTGAAAATGAATTTTAACTGTTAATACAGATTAAATTGACCAGTTAAACAAGGGAATGATAATAGGAATACGTTGAAGAGTGAAATGTGTTGATTTGAACCAATGATTAAGATAATCTGTTGATGGTCTTGAGAGATAGTAGCAGCAAATAAATAGTAAGAAGGGAGAATCCTGACATTTATCACCCACCACACCACCAGCAAACAGTTCCAGCTGCAGGTCCAGAATTCATTGAGAGAGCTCCAACTGGGGCAGGGGGCGCTGGTGCCACGCTGTCCTGGGCAAACCAATTTCAAACCCTGGCCAGCACGGGTTGGCCTGGGTAGATACTGCACCCCTTGGGGGTGAGTGGGAAGGTCTTGTGATATGGAGTAACCATACCGCCAGCACTCTGCCCTTCCTTGAGAACCCGCTTAAGGGTCAGCCATAAGTTGGACCTACCGCGTTGCAGCTGGACTGGCTTTAGCCCAGCATCTAAATCAGAGAAGGTATCAGTCCATAAGGCAGGGCAGGGTTTAAGAGTAAGATGCTAGCTCCCTTTAGAATTTATGAGGATTATGCTGCAAGAGGTGGCCACCAATCCACCCAGGAGAGGTATGGTGGCAGGACCCAGGTATGGATAAAGCTGGAAGCAGCTTAGCCAGGGACCCTTGTCTGGGATTGGCTTTGCATCCAATCTAGGGAGATTGCCCATATCTCAGCATCCAAAGCGGGTGGGGCCATGCTTTCAATAGGTCTTGGGGAAGCTCTAGGAGCACCCCTGACATGCTGTGGGATACGCTGGCAGGCCAGTTGTGGATCTTGGTGGTAACTCCTTGGCTCCTTTCTGGGGTTGAATCTTGGATCTGGGAAAGGTCACTGGCTGGGGCAGAGACTGGGGTTGATCTGGGCTGGCGGTACCATTTAAAGGAACCCTTTGAAGGTATGGTCCCTTTCTGGATCTGGTCCTGCATGGGGGAGAATCTCCTTATGGGGGTGTTTTGAATCCAGAGGATGAAGTTCTCTTGACGTAAGCCCAGAGTATTGCTGATCTCTTCTGAGAAGATGGTTGAAAGATTGCAGGGGGGATTTATGGCCCCTCTTGGTGAGTTGGTAGGTTCAAGTCTATTCTTACAGTGAAGTGGTTTAAACTTTTGATGTGTGAGGGTAGAATTAGATATGGTGTACCCTGATGGGATAGCTTTCTCTGCTTTACAGGTTCTCCAAGTGGTATGTGGTCATACCCTACTGGTACTACTGATGCCAAGGATATACTTCTGGGAAGTATCTGATATGGAATAAAGGGAAATGTTAATAGGAAGATGGTATATTTATTGAATATAGTAGAGGGGTGGTATATAGGTGATAGATATGCTGTGTAGTGTCCATGTAGATCATGGATCTTGATAAGGAGCGCCTTTTGGGGAAGCTTCAAATATGGAATTAGGAGAGAAGAGAAGTATCTTTTATTGGATAATATTTTAGACTTATATAGATTGGGCTGTGGCAGAGATTTAGTTGGATTGAACCTAGGGGTTGGCCATGTGCAGGATGTTTTTGAGCCACTGGATACTTGGATTATCATGTGATATTGCTTGGTTACCATTCACAGTATGACAAACAGTATATTGGAAGGGCACCAAATTGGGCAATGGCTGGATGTTAAGTAGGTTGGTGGCAGCCAGAATGCTTGTATATCCAGACCCTTGACACCCCCCTTAAGGGGTTACTCTGGTGCATCAGGAGGGGGCTTTGTTTTAACGGCTGCCACCTGATGCTCCTGAAGCTGTTTACTAGTTGGAACCAGTCTGGTTGAGTGTTCTCCTTTACTGAGGCGGAGACGGGTTCTGTGATATTTCTTGACAATTGGGGTTTTGGCACCTTAGAATTTTACTAGATAGGTGTTGTGATCTGGTCTGTACTTGATGATTCTTCCTGGTCCCCTGTGTACTGAGTCTAGTTACTTTCTGTTGCCAGATAGAACCCAGACAGGAGTGTCAATGGGAAGTGGTTCCTCTGTGGAGGTTACCTTTTGTGTTTTGAGCCTTTTTATTTCTGCTATTTTAGCTTTGAGGTGTATGTGTTGTAGATTTGGTACTTGTTCTACTATGGGGGGTGTGACGGTCCACATGTTTTGTGGTTTGCAGGCGGGGCTAATGTTGGCCAAGCAAAAGTTTGGTTGTTTGTTGCAGGTAGAGGCCTATTAGGTAACATAGGACTACTGGGGGTAAGTAAGATGAGCCTGGTAGGTAACATAGGACTACCAGAGGCAGATGTTGCCTCCACCCAGCAGAAGATATTAGCTGCTTTGGGCTATAGTTCTTCACCTATCAGGGAACTGTGGCTGCATAAGGGTAAAGACTGAGATAGCAAGCAGGGAACTTTGTCTGTCTGGGGGGAGTAGGTTTGGACCCCTGGCGGGTAACGCGGGCTGCCAGGGAGGGGAAGAGCTCTGATGGCTCTACGCACCTTGGTACGCTTACAGAAGGTCTGTGAGAAAGCATCCTACCTAACAGACTGGTAGGGTTTCCTTGTTTATGCCCCTATGGGAGCTTTGGGGGAGAACCCAAAGTGAGCATTGGAGGGTATATATTTGCTTGGAGGTGTCACCAAGGCGGTTTGCTTGGGGAAGCAGCTGCAGAACTTGGTGTGATCAGGCCTCTAGGAAGTGGAGCTGATTACTTTGCAACTGAAAGCCCAGACTTCATCACCTGGGTGAGTAAAGACAACACATAGACATTGATCTATGGTTGAATGGCCTAAGTGGAGTGCCACTTGCAAGGGCCCAGTCAAACACCATTTCAATGTAGACTCATGCCTGGGTCTACAGGTTCTGGTAACAGGGACTGAGATAAAGAACCAAGGTGGTTCACAGAATTGGCAGAGAAGACTAATAAGAAGAACTTTTTGATTACAATGAAGGCTAGTTGAAGGACTGTTGGTTCATATTGAAGTTTGGAACCAAAATGGTTCATTGTGCAGGTGGAACCAAGGTGGTTCCTAGTGAGGATAAGTTAAAGGACTTAGAGATCATGATGCAGGAGTAGCTGATCATGATAAAGGAGTAGCCAGAGGACTGATAAGCTGTTGAAAGACTGGAATGAGCTGTTTGTTGTCTAAGATGGACTGATTGCTGGTTAAGCTGAAGAGCTGGAATATGAGCTGGCTGAAGGATCAGAAGATGATGATGAAGAACTGGTGGTCCGGAGAAATGAGCCAAGATTTTGCCAAATTGATTTGCTGAGGTGGTAAAATGTGGAATGTTTTGCCTTGGTTTAGTATTAAAATCAAGAAGAAATGTGGATTGAAGTGTGGGTAAGATATTTATTTATTAAGTTCCTAGGATAAATGAAGGTATGTTGCTATAAGAGCTGGATACAAAGTTGTTTTGGTGGGACGTTTTCCTTGGATTTTACCATAATTGTAAGTATATGGGGAAAGCGTTAAAGAGGTCCACAAAGAAGAGTTTAAATAGTATTCTAATATTTAAACTGGCTCAATTTAAATTCAGAGAAGACTTGTGTCAGAATAATGGACCGTTTAATGCTTTGATGCATGAAGAGTTTTCAATTTGAGCAGTTTGAGCTGTGGAAATTATTTTCTTAGTTGGATCCTGGTGGAACATCAGAAATGGTTCATTTCTGCGCTCTGCATTTATTGGTTGAGTTCTGGCAGGTTTCCTGATGAATATGATTGGTTCAAAGCCAAAAGCTTAAAGTATAAGCAAGGAAATAGTGAATCAATACTTTAAGCTTTTGGGAAAGTAAGTATGTAAGCTCAAGTCATTATAGGAAAAAGTGAGTGGCAATGGCTTAAGCTTATGAAGAAATCCATTTTTAAGGCGGAACCGTTGGGAAAAGGACACTATAAGAAGGTGGCTGGCTGGAAAGTTACAGGGTCTTTTTGGAGGTCTTTCCCAGGCCTTTTGAGTTTCTGCCAAGAGGTTTTTGGAAGCCTTTTGATCACCAGCAGGAGCTTGATTGTACTCATACAAGTGAAATAATAAGGCCACTGGAGCTATAAAGAGAGCTGAAGTTCACAATAATGGAGTAGGAGCCCAAGAATAAGGAGCTGGATCTTAAGCGTGGCGCAGAAGTCTGATTCTAAGGCACTGGAGTCCAAGTTTAAGGAGCAGGAGTCCAAGTCTAAGGAGCAGAAGTCCAAGACCAAGTACAAGGAGTCCAAGATATTGTAGGAGGACTCCAATTATTGGCAAATCCATATTGTTTCCTTGACCCCCGGGCCATATACCAGAAGGTTTCTAAGGGGATCTTCCTTCCAAGAGTGAATAAGAGCCCATTTCAACCCCTATACATATTTCTGAGATACATTTTCCCTTACTAGAGAATGACAACCCCTTCCAGCTGGTCCCTGGCTACAATCCAGGACACACTTTGAGGTCTGGTGAACAGGAACCCCACAGGGGGTTTCCCTGGGGGATCTTTATGTATGGCTGCTTGTTGTGGGTAATTATTTCTGGTTTGTATCCGTAGGTTAGCTCAAACAGTGAATATCCTGTCCCTTGATTGGTGCGGACCTGGGATACTAGTAATGCATGTTTCACATATAGTGGCCATGTGTCTTTGGCTTTCCATCCATTATTTTCTCTAGGGTTCTGATAGGGCTGCTGTTTAGGCATTCCACTCTGCTTTTGGCCTGTGTGTCAGAAAGCCAGGCATAGGTAGAGGCATTGGTTGGCTTGGGTTGGAATACAGCTGGGCCAGAGGGTAATGCCCACCATAGGATGGGTGCTAACTTGATAATATAGGAAACAGATTGCCCAAGCAAAGACCAGAACCCTGAATTGGGCACCATAATGTCTATCATTCCCGTCAAAGTAATGTAGAGTACTCCAAACAGTTGGATGGACTAGTCTCAGCCGCAGTGGGGGCCTCTATTGGGCAGTCGGGTTGCAGGGTTAAGGGCGGAGTCATGGGAACAAAGTAGGCAGGCAGATAATTTTACTTGTCTTTGAACAATCTTGGCGGCACCTTGTACCACTTTCCTTTGCGTCCTATGTATTCAGTCTCTCTATTCCTTGCTAAGGGATCAGCAATGAGGATGGTCTCTGAGTCAAACTCTAAGTAGGTGGGGTTGGGCGGGTATTTGATAAAATGCACAGGTCCAAAGGGGGCTCCTAGGGGACGGTATAGTGCCTGGGGAGGGTTGGCAGGTTAGTCTCCAGAGGGGGTGGTTGCCTGATGGTCTACTTGGCTGGAGTTAAATGGAAGATCACTAAGACTAGATAAGGTAAGATTTGTTCAAACCAGAGGTTCATAAAACTTTATTATCAAAAATGACAATATGGTCATCACCTACCGCCGGGGCTTTTATACCATGGGTTTTTGCTTCTTCAATTTTTGCAGGGTTCAGGTTTGCAGACAAGGCACTGGCGGGGCATAGATCTTGGCTTAGAGTCTTGAGGGCGGCAGATCCAGGTTGTGCCTTCTCTGGTGAATAGAAGTGACAATGCTTTGTTCTGCTGCCACTGTTCACTATGTCACCTGAGTAGTTCAATTGTACTACCCATTCTGGACGGAAGACTGCAGTTGCTGGTAGTCATTGGCAGAGTTAACAGTAGGTTTTGTTTTAACCTCCTGAAGGCAAGCTACAACCTCTGCATAAGTCTGGATCTTTGGTGGCGCAAGGTTGGCATCAATCTGGTGACTATTCAGGGAATTGTCCTTGGGAGACTGGAAGGTCTCGGAGTAACTTGTTAACTCAGGTTTGCAATTTAACAAGTGGGTGGGTTCCTGTCCACTTTGTGTGAATTGAGTAGTCTTTGGAGAGTTGAGGTTTGATTCCAGGGTCTCCAATGTTGATTTTAAACCTCCAGTATTGACGCTTGGCAGGCTGGCAGGTTTCTGTTCCCCCTGTTTGGGGCCATCTATCTCTGGTGGTCCAGGGCTTGACCCAACTAGCAGTTGGGCGGTTCCCTGTCCACTCTGGTCAACATAAGACTTTCCCTGAGACCTGGGTTTCAATTTCCAGGTTTTCAATACAAGTATTGAAATGTCATTCATGACACTGTGGCCTGTATGGAGAGGTTGTGGAATATTTAATGTTTTTGGATTTTAAGCTGTTGTTTACTACCTGACCTGATAACTCAGTTGCTCCATCAGTTATGATGTAGTCTGGAGTGCCGTAGTTGGCTATGATTGCTTTGTTGATGAATTGGTTTATGGTTTCTGCTTTATGGTCCTTTGTTGCCCAGCAGATGGTCCAGTGTGTGGCAAAGCCAATAGCTAAAATTAAGAAACTTTGGTTTGTCTTTGTTTCTGGGAAGGAGCCCACTACGTCTTGCCCCCAAACCTTGAATGGTTCAGGGTCTGGTACTGGGTTGAGCGTTGGCTAGGGAGCCTTTGTGCTGGCGTATTTCTTGCACACTGTGCACTTTTTTAGATCATCAATTATATCTTGTTCAAGATTGGGCTACCATACTATCTCTTTTAAACAAGATATAGGTTGTTAGCCTTTATGTGTCCTATTAGATAGTGATGTCTTAATATGATGTCAACTCTTTGTGCAAGTGGGATGTAGGGAAAATGTTTGTCATTAATAATTCTGTATACATTGCCATTTGATACATGAAAATACTTTTTGTTCCTTACTAATGTATTGTGGGTTATTTGGTGTGTTGAGGGGTCTTTCCCTTTGGTTTTATACTCAGTGTTATATAGGTTTGGCCAGTCAGGGTCCAGGTGGTCAGTATGATCCTCTCTTGGCTGGCATAGTCTAGAGAGAGCATCAGCTGTGACCATCTCTGCCCTCTTTTTGTATTGGATGTCCAAATGAGCTGCTCTAGTAGGGACATCCATTTGGCTTGTTGCCATGTGAGTGCGTTCTGAGTTTTGAAATAGATTAAGGATTTATGGTCAGTTAGTACTCAGACGTTTAGATGTCCTTCTAAGTAACATCTCCATTTCTTGCATGTGTGGTATATTGCTAGTAATTTCTTATTGTGTATTGGGTGTCTCTGCTCAGTATTGGTTAATTTTCTGCTTTCATAACATACTGGCAGGAAGTCTTGCTGCCCTGGCTGGCAGATGCGCAGGACTGCGCCAATGGCGGTGTCACTGGCATCTGACTTGAGCTTGTAGGCCCGCTATTATTAGGGTATTGCAAGATTGGTGCTTTGATTAAAGCTTGTTTTAATAATTGGAAATCATTGTCACATTCTGGTGTCCAGATGAATTTCTTTTTTGGCATTACCCTTGGTTAAGTCATTGATTGGTGTGGTTAGTTTCCCGCAGTCTTTGATGTATTTCCTTAAGTAAGCTACCATTCCAAGAAAGCATCTAACTTGTTTAACAGAGGTGGGGCGTTGCATATTATTTATGGCTTTAATTTTGTCTGGATCTGCTTTGATGCCACCGTTGGAGACAATGTGGCCCAAGAACAGGAGTTCCCTTTTCCATAAATTGGCACTTACTTGGTTTTGCATAAAGTTTGTGCTTTGTGAGTTGATTGAGTGTCTTGTGGACATGTGTTAGGTGTTCCTATTTTGTTTTTGAGAATATGATAATGTTGTTGAGGTAGAATAATGTCTTTGAGAGACCATTTACACGTGGTTCATTATAGTGACCAACGTCACGGGAGCGTTGGTCATCCCAAAGTTCATTACCCTACACTCAAAGGATCCAAATTGTGTACAGAACGCAGTCTTTGGTATGTCCTTTTCATTTACTTTAACTTGGTTGTAACCTGAGGTGAGGTCAATTTTGGAGAAAAATTTGGCTCCTGAGAGTCTTGCAAACAGATCCTCTATAAGTGGAAGAGGGTATTTATTCTTTACTGTGCTTGCATTTAGTGCTCTGTAGTCAGTTACTAGATGCAGAGTTCCTTCCTTTTTCTTTACAAAGAACACTGCTTCCCTCCACAGGGATTCAGAAAGGCAAATGAATCCCTTGGCTAGGTTGTCCTCAATGTGGGTTTGGAGGGTTTGGGTCTCCATGGGAGAGAGTCTGTAGAGGGGTGCAGGTTTAGGCATGGCGTTACATAGGTCAATGCCATGTTTGACCTCTTGTTTGGGAGGTAACTCTGTGAGTTCTTCTTTGAATACATGGGTGTATTTTTTTAGGGGTGCCGCAAGTTCTGGGCATTGGATCTTTGTTGTTGGTATATTATTGAATTTGGTGTACCTCATTATGTGGAGGGTACTATCTTTGGTTAGACGTTCTGAGTTTTCTTGGTTTATGACCTGGACAAATACTGTGTCTCTTAAAATGATGTTGCAACCGAGATTCAAACCTTGCCTGCTAATGTATCTTACAATACACAGGGGGTGCTCAATGAGTTGCCCCTTGACGTATCTAATGTTATGAATGAATATGAAGACAATGTCAAATGGCAGGCACTTCATCCTAATAAGGAGCATTGCCAATTCAACCTGCTGATCCCTGCACAAGTTTTTCCTCAGCTCCAAACCCTACATGGAACTCCCCACTATGCCACCCCCTTGTGGCCTTGTGGCTTCCCCATTTAGTATATTAATCACAATATCCTACAATAAACAATACCTTATTCCTATTATTATGTCCTTTCTTATTGGACTGTTGTCTTCCCCAATTCCAAGTACTGGACCCTCATTGGTTCAGTTGCAACAGTGGTATCAGAAGTAGGTTCCAACCTATTTCAAAAACAAAATTCCCCCCAAGAAATGACAGAGTACGAGCTGCATGGCTACTCCACAACAAGAGACGTCCCTTCCAATCCCCAAGGGGGACATTTCTGAAGGTTATTTCATCTATCAAGATCAGCTAGTTCTTATCAGTGTATACAATTGGCTATGCCTTGGGCAGCGTGACGCTAGCGTCACCCCGCCACAGTCAGATCTGCCGCAACTTATGCTCAACCTTCAACTAGAGTCCTTCACTGGCAGTGTTAAAGGAGCTGACATTGTCAGTTGGCTCCAGTCCACCAAAAAGCGCCTTTGTATCTGTCAGTTCCTGAGTCCATGTGGGTTGCCACCGCATCTGGTTGCCTTACAGGGCCCGCCGCCATGTGGTTCACCAACTGGGCCAGCCAGGAGTTTGGTATCACCTGGGCAACCTTTCAAGATGCCGCCAAGTCCCAATATAGTGAAACCTTCTCTCCCATTATCTTGGGGACTCCCCTCTTAGCCATCAAGCAGACTGGTTCCGTCCCTGAGTATCTTGCCACATGGTAACAAGCCCTTGCTGCCGCCCCCAAAGCAGTGACTGATGGGAACACCATTTTGCTCACTCTCATTGTTAATGGGTTAAAACCCCATATTTGCAAGTGGGTTCCTGTTGGCCGCTGCACCTCTATTGACAGCTGCTATAAAGCCATTGTAGAGGCCAGTAACCAGGCTTCAATGGGCTTCTGCTGCACCAACAAGACTCCACCCCAACCACGTCCTGCACCTGACAATGGCCAAGGTCAAGTGGGCTGTTGCCAACTGCGCCAGCAGGAAAGTGCAGCTAAACGCCCCCGCAAGGGGGAGCTCCAGCTAGCGCTAATTGAGGACCAGGGAAAAGCCTAGGGGTTGTAACAACAAGAGGCCTTACAACCCCAACTGACCCACCCTCTCAGCCCTTGCTTGCAAAGAACTCCTGTGACTACAATCTTCACAAGGTCAAAACCCTACACGTTTTTCAGGTCCATAGCAACAACCCTGTGTTGCAAGCCGCTCATTCTGCAAATAAAGTAACACCCTTGTCCTATCCCTTCTGTTTCTGTGGGAACACCCACAAGTTACTGGTAGATACTGGGGCTGATCACACCATGGTAGATCAGGCGTTTGCTGACTTCCAACAATTAGACCGAGTACCCAGCAGATTCAAAGCAGTACGTTTAGCTGATTCCCGCAGAATTGCCATCACCCACGAGACGGCACCCTTCTCTGTAAGAATGGGAAACGTCCAGGTTAAGCTCTCTGGGCCAATCATGGCAGGCCTCAGCCACGACGTAATTGCTGGCCTCAACTGGCTACGGCATAACTGCCCTTACATTGACTGGGATACCTCTTTCATCACCCTCAATAGAAATGGGGTGGGTTTTCAGATTTACTCCATGTAAATGAACAAACTACTACATGACACTGTGTTTGTCAGAATGACAGAAACAGGCTCATACAATTTCAAGGGGGGAGACTAGACTTTAACCAATGTTCAGTCAAAGTTATTTGTGCAGAACCATCTGCAGTCCCTCCCTTGTCAACATCACCACCACCAGCGCTAGCTGCACTCCTCAAGGAGTACAAGGACGTATTCAGTGAAACACTTGAACAACTACCTCCACCCCGGGAGATCCAGCATGCTGTACAACTTCAAGGATTGTTACCAAAAGCACAACCATTATACTGTCTCACACCAAAAGAAGATGAAACCCTCCGCCAGCACCTTGTGGACGCGCTTGATAAGGGATTCATTTGCCCCTTGCTCTCTCCATACAGAGCGGTGGTCTTCTTTGTAGCTAAGAAGGATGGGTCTCTTTTCCTGGTCATAGACTACCGCGCCCTAAATGAGGTGAGAGTTAAAAATAAATACCCCCTGCCACTGATTGACAACTTGTTTGCTACACTTGCAGGCGCAAAGGTCTTTAGCAAGATTGATCTCACTGCAGGGTAAAACCAGGTCCGCATTGCACCAGGGGACGAGACAAAAACTGCCTTACACACACGCTACGGGACGTTTGAGTGTTGTGTCATGAACTTTGGAATGACTAACGCTCCCTCCACCTTTGCCATGTTGATGAACAAAGCCTTTGAGGAACTGATTGGGAAGTGTGTGGTTGTGTACCTTGACGACATTATTGTCTTCAGTCAAGATCAAACCACACATCTCCAACACCTCTGTGCTGTCCTCAACACCCTTTGGGAAAACCAGCTAAAAGCTAAACCCTCCAAATGTGAGTTTCTCAAGTTGGAGTTATTATTCCTTGGGCATATCATCTCTGCCCAAGGGATAAAGCCCAATCCTGCCAAAATCAAGGCAATCACTAGCATGCTGCCCCCCACTGCTGCAGGCCAAGTGCAAACATTCTTAGGCATGTTTGCCTATGTACGCAAGTTCATCCCCGATTGCGGAGAACTAATTGCATCCCTCACTGAGCTCCTCAATACCAAGCAACGCTTCCATTGGACCCCTGCCAGAGATCAAGCCTTTGAGACGTTGAAGCAAAGGCTCACAACAGCACCAGTACTGCAGTTTCCCAACCAAAATTGACAGTACAAACTCAAGACTGACGCCTCTGACAGGGCTATAGGGGGCGTGCTAAGAGTAGAAACTGACAATGGCGTCTTCCTCCCCATAGCATATGAATCCAGGAAGCTCACTGACTTGGAACAATGTTATCCCATCCATGATAAAGAGCTGGCAGCCATTGTACACTGTGTTTATAAGTGGCGCTGTTACTTGGAAGGTGTGACCTTCCCACCCCACATTCTGACAGACCATAAGTCACTCCAGTACTTCAACACACAGTCCCATTTGACACGCCGCCAAGCAGGATGGGTTGAACGTCTATCCCCCTATCAATTATGCATCAAATATAAGCCTGGAAAGGAACTCGTCACAGCTGACGCCCTTTCACGACTCTATGTAGCGTCCATCACTGGGGACAACGGTCTGGACCCAGACTGGCCCATGCTCTACCTGCGCCCTGAGGCAACCTGCTACGAGGGCCTTAACTTGGTCACCATCTCCAAGCTGAAGGGCAACAAAATTCAGTTCACCATTGACGCTGGGAACGTCTGCTGCCAGGCAGAGACAGGTGAGAAGACGCCTTATATTCCCACCACACAACGAGGAGACACCATCTTGCACTACCACCAAACCTTGGGTCACATCAGAGGGCGTAACCTCTTCAAGATCATGAAACGTAAGGTTTGGTGGCCGTGCATGCGTCAAGACATCTTGGACCTCCTTGAGACGTGCGTGTTGTGTGAAAAGAATACGTCCAAACCTGCACCTCCCAAGTCTGTCCTACCCATCAAGGCTATGGAACCCTTCAAACAGTGGGCCCTCGACATTGTGGGACCTCTTCCTGAAGACAGACTGGGTAAGAAGTATATTATCACCGCTATTGACTACTTCACACGTTGGCCAGTGGCCTGGGCCACAAACAACCACACCGCCACCACTGTTACCCACTTTATTAGCAAAGAGATTGTGGCTTGCTTTGGGCAACCCAAGCGTCTTATCACAGATGGCAGGCCCAAACTTGTTGGACACGTTGTGAAGGCATACTGCATCAAGAACGCGCTCCAACATATAGTCATGACCCCCTACCACCCGCAAGCCAACGGACGCGTGGAACGGTTAAACGGCTCCCTGGTTCAACTGATTGCCAAACTCTCACAAGAGCATCCTAACACTGCATGGACTGAACACCTTCCCACCGCCCTACTGATCCTGCAAGCAAAAATCAACAGGGGCACTGGGTTCAGCCCTAACACCCTGGCCTTTGGAACACCTGACAGTCTGATAGGGGTTAAACAGGGGAAACTATGGTCCAAGGTTCCTGACAAGCCCCCCTTGGTGCCAACTCCCTCCCTAGACCAATGGCGTGCCAAAGCCTGAGAAATCAAACACAAGCAGATTGCAGGAGGGACAAAACACCTCAAAGCTAGATACGCCATAGGTGACCCTGTCTACACCCTCAATCACAATTCTGCCATATTAGAACCCAACCACCTAGGGCCCTTCAAGGTAGTTGCTGTCTATGACAACCACACCTACCAACTTGAGGACGCCCAGGGAAACACCAAGAAACTTCACCATGATTGCTTGCGCCCCTGCTGTGTCATCCCCACACAAAGGCTGTTTGTGCGGACCTTTCCAGACCTTCCACAGACTCCAGTCTTGGTGTCTGACGACAAGCAGGGGGCAAGGGGGGGTGTTGCAACTGAGATTAGAACCTTGCCTGCTAATGTATCTTACAATACACAGGGGGCGCTCGATGAGTTGCCCCTTGACGTATCTAATGTTATGAATGAATATGAAGACAATGTCAAATGGCAGGCACTTCATCCTAATTAGGAGCATTGCCAATTCAACCTGCTGATCCCCGCACAAGTTTTTCCTCAGCTCCAAACCCTACATGGAACTCCCCACTATGCCACCCCCTTGTGGCCTTGTGGCTTCCCCATTTAGTATATTAATCACAATATCCTACAATAAACAATACCTTATTCCTATTATTCTGTCCTTTCCTATTGGACTGTTGTCTTCCCCAATTCCAAGTACTGGACCCTCATTGGTTCAGTTGTAAAAATGAGGCTGTTGGGTTCTTTGAGGATATTAAAACTGACTCTGTTGTGTTTGATTTCATGGTTTTTGTTTTCCAACATACGCTGGGATTCACCTGGGTGAACCAGTCCATGCCTGCTACAATGTTGTAGTTTATGTTGTTCATGAAAAGTCCTTTGATAGACGTTTGTATACCTTGGAGGTCAATTCTGAATGGAGCTGTTTTGCCTTTGAGTAGAACTTTTGATTTGTCTGCCATTCTGGTGTATTTGAAGTTAGATTTGACAACTGGTATTTTGTACTTGGTTAAAAATGGTTTGCTAACCATGGTGTGTTGTGCACCAAGGTCAAATAGAATTTTATGTGTATGTGATTTGTAATTGCATGAATAGACAAGAAGTTGTGAGTGATCTTTAATTTTTAAGTTCATTAAAATGTAGGATTGCGGGACGCATGGGATGCAAGCAGCAAAGTTTGTGGCTTGGTACAGTTTCTTGTCAAGCTGGGGGGAGACAGGGGCACTTAAGCCTGTTCCCCCCTCCTCTTTTCCCTGTTCCTCTGTTTCAAGACCTTTGAGGTCAGAGAATGTGGGGTCAGATTCATAGTGAGTTGCTATTTCAGCATTGTTCACTTCAGCGGTGTCCTCTTTTTTGGGATGGGAGCAGTTTGTGCTTTGGCTGTGATTGCCATTGTTGCAATTGGAGTTGCCATTGCTATAATTGATGTTTGGCGTTTGTTGCTATTGGAGTTTTCTCTGCCATTGCTGTTTGAGGAGCAATTGCTGTATTGTGCAGCATATTCCATGTTTGTGTGTTTTTCTGTGCGCTTGGCTTCTGCAATGAGCGCAGGCATGGAGGTGTTGGCCTCTGGACAGATGAGGGCAGTGACAGAGGGTTTCATTCTGTTGATGGATGAGGCTCTGGTGTGTATGTTGTCTGCTTGTGCTGGATTTTGGATTTTGCAGTGTATTTCCTCAAATTCATTGGCGTAAGCTGTGATAGTGGTCTTCTGAGGAAGATTGCTGAGCTGTATTGCAATGTCTTGGAGGGATTTGGTGACGCAGAAATTGTGTGTGATGTCTGCTTTGAACTCTTCCCAGTTTTCAAGCTGGTTGTCAGTTTGTGAGCCAACCCAGGTGGCAAACCAGTTAGCTGTGGCCTTGTACAGGCGCTTGCTGGCTTCCTGGACCCATTTCTCATGGGGAATGTGGCTGGTGTGGAGTTTAATGGCTGAGTGGTCTAGCCAGTTGATGATGTTTTCTTTGTTTTTACCAAAGAACTTGTTGATACCAATGTATTTGGTGTTGGTAACTTCACCTGTGATAGGGGGTTGTGCTTTTGTTTATGGTTGAAGAGAGAGACTGTATTGAATTATCTTGGTGCATGCTTTGGGCATGACCAGACCTTTGAATATGGTGCATCCACTAGGTATATATTTGCCAATGTTGTGGGCGCAGAAGTACGTTTTCCAGGCCTCCTGGTGTCAAACAGCAGACTCAAGTTGCCAGCAAGGTTCCAAACAAGCAGGTTTGTGACCCGAAATCCAATTACCCTGACACTTGAAGCCAGACTAGGAAGTCAACTCAAATTATCAAATCCAACAACATGAACAGAAGTTGATCTCCTACGGTGGATATCTTGTTTTGGCACTTGACTCATTTCAAGCATCAAGCCACCCCCTTCACTATCCAGCTATGTGATCAACAAAATCATGTTCCTGTTATCCTTGATTCACAATGACTATATAATCACTATCTCTCAATAAAGATTATTATCTAGTTTCTAAATATTTTTCCCTTTGTAACTCTGATAAAACAGCACAGTTACAACATTGGTAGCAGAAAGTAGGTTATTCATCCTACCTTATCTTGAAAATTCCGCCTGTTGCCCGCACACGCCGCAGTCAGCAAATCCTTGACAGAATTATGTCTGGCCTCCTGCTGGACTGGACCCTGTACACCCCTGGTGCCAAGATACCTGATGGTTTTTTCCTGTACCAGAACATGGTGATCCCACTACCTGCCTTCAACACCATGTCTGAACAAGGGTTCTTCCAGACGGCCACCACCATCCCATGACCAACTGACAAAAACACCATGCCCGCCTATGTAGCCCAAAGACTACAAAGCGCGGCCTTGGAACCTTTTGCCAGGGCCAACAACGGCAACACTGCCCCATGGATCAAGTCCGTTCAGAGCAAGCTGGCCCAGATGAAATGCCCGCAGCAATTTTGGATTGCGGAAATCTCCATCTGACTGACCCATGACGCTGGCACCTGGTGCAACAAGTGGCACAAGGAACACACCAAGAAGAACTGGGATACCTTCAAACAAGACTTCTTGGTAAGGTTTGTGCTTAAGGACACTGCGCTCATGATCATACGTCAAGTAAAGAACTTAACCCAGACGGGCACCGTGAAGGAACTCACTCACACCTACAAGGAACTCTAACTACGCACACCCTCTGACATGGCCTTTGACACCCCAGCCACACACCTCATGTACTATGACGCCTTTGAATCACATGTAATGAGGCACGTGAACATGGACCAGGTGACTAACCTGCAGAGTCTGTATTGTGAGGCAGAGAAAGCAGAACAAACGTCCAACGCTCTCCATAAGGCACAAACTGGAAAACAAGAAAGATTCAAGGATTCTCACACAGGCAGGCGTTCCACTCAACCACCCCCTAGGAAAAATGGAAACAACACCAACCATAAACCCACAGGTCCAAATGGACATGGAAGTTGGAACAATGGTCAGTCAAATTGTACCCATTTCTGTATCACTGCCACGCAAGGCAATCAAGACAAGGGAAAAGCCTGGGGAGAGCATTAAGCAAGCCAAGCTCTCCCTACACAACTCCTGAATCACCCAATGATGAGTACCAACCCAAGGACGTGGACCAATGCCCAATGATCCAAGTACCCTCAGAGGACCTGGTACTGTACACCATTGCCAGGCATCCCAATAAACTGATGTCTATCCTATCTGTTTTTGAAGTTACACAGGCTCGGCACTCCTGGACTTGGGCGCGGATCAAACCCCAGTCAACAGCAGCTTTGTGGACAAGTTCAAGATATCCACTAATCCTTTGTGGATTAAAAACGTGGTTTTAGCTGATGAACATCACATTGCCATGACAAGGGAAACCACCCCCTTCTCTGTCATGCTTGAGAACCTCTACTCCACCATCCAAGGTCCTGTCATTGACTTTCCAAAGTTTGACATTGCACTGGGGTTAGACTGGTTACAAAAGAACAATCCCGCTTAGACTGGGCAACCTCAGTGTTGACCATCAAGCATGAAGGTGTCAACCACCAGATCTATCCTGACTCAGTGGACCAACTCCTACGCAACCACGTCTTTGTGCACATCACAGAGACCCTGGACAAAAAGAAAACCTGAAGGCAATTGATTGTGACTCCTGCCAGTACAGGATCATACACTTCAAAGATCACCAGGACATCTCCACGCCTCAGGACCGCAAAATTGTGGCCCGTCATCCAGAAATCTTCAAGGAAGTGCTACCTGGGCTGCCCTCAAGAAACACATTCAAAAATCCATCCAACTCAAAGGGACTTTCCCCAAAGCACGCCCTATCTACAGGCAGACTCCAAACAAAGACAACACCCTATGTGCTTACCTCAAGGAGGCGTTGGAGAAAGGACTTATCCACCCCTCACAGTCTCCTTTTGGGGCTGCCATATTCTTTGTGGCCCAGAAGGACAGTACCTTACGTCTGGTCACAGACTACCGAGCCCTAAACAAAATTACCATCAAGAATTGTTATCCACTACCACTGATTGACAATCTCTTTGATGCCTTGGGAGGAGCCACAGTCTTCTCCAAGATTGATCTGACTGCAGGCTACAACCAGATTTGTATTAAGGAGGAAGACATCCCCAAAACAGCCTTCCACACTAAATATGGCTCATATGAATGTGTGGTGCTCAACTTTGGCATGACAAACACCCCTTTCACCTTTGTGACCTTCATGAACAAAGTGTTTGCACCACACATAGGCAAGCATGCTCTAGTTTATCTAGACGACATCATTGTCTACAGCCCCTTGGTGGAACAGCACCACAAGGACCTAGAGGCAGTCTTTGCTACCCTGGCACAACACAAACTGTTGGCCAAGCCCTCCAAGTGCCAGTTCTTCCGCGAGCAATTACCCTTCCTGGGACACATAGTCTCAAAGGACTGCATCAAACTCAACAGTCAAAAGATACAGGCCATATGCAAGATGCCGCCACCCAAGGATAAGCCGGAACTCCACACCTTCTTGGGGATGGTGGCCTATGTACACCGCTTCATACCCAACTGTGGCATTTTGACTGCCCCCTTATCCACCATAACAGGCGCCAAATCCAAGTTTGTGTGGACCCCCCAACGTGACCTCTGTTTTAGACGCCTCAAGGAGAAACTCACAACAGCGCCTATCCTGCAATACCCCAAACGTGACAGGGAATACCAAATGGAAACTGATGCCTCAGATGCATCCATTGAGGGAGTACTACAAATCAAAAATAATGATGGTGACTTCCTTCCTGTAGCTTATGAATCACAAAAGTTAACAGATAGCAAGTGCTGATACCCTATCCACAACAAGGAACTGCTGGCCATAGTGCACTGTCTAGTCAAATGGCGTTGTTATCTGGAACAACAGGAAGAGTTCACAGCATTAACCAACCACAAGTTGCTCATATATTTCAAAACCCAAGCAAATCTATCTTGCTGCCAAGCCCACTGGATGGAGCTCTTGGAGAGATTCAATATGCTCATACAGTACAAACCTGGTCCCGAGCTTGCCATGGCAGATGCCCTCTCACGCCTATATGTCTGTGCCACAAGAGGGGAAAATGGGCTCAACCCAGACTGGCCCCTCTTGGTACTACAAACAAAGGACAAGGGTTTTTCCCCCTGGCACAACCGACATAACAAAGGAAACAGTTATCAAAAACAAACACCTATTTGCTAACGTGTACGGGACCCTGCACAGAAAAATGTCTGACAGTACTACCATTCCCTATATCCCCATGCACCAGCAAGTAGACACCATCCTACGCTATCACAGAGACCTCAGACACACCAAGAGTCAAAGCCTATATGAGCTCTTAAGCACAAGGCCTGGTGGCCAACCTTATATTGTGACGTTCAGGAAGTCCTAGACCAATGTGAGGTATGCAAAAAGTTTTCCAAAAGTGAAACCCCTCCAAAGTCAGTACTACCCATCCGCACACAACTACCCTTCAAGGTATGGGCCCTCAACGTTGTTGGCCCCATGCCAGGGAAACACAATGATAAGAAATACATCATCACCGCCATAGACTTTGCTACAAGATGGCCAGTAGCCCAAGCAGCAAGGGCGCACACTGGCAATGATGTACACCAATTTATTGGAAAAGAGGTAATCAGCAAGTTTGGAAAGCCAGAACTCCTGATAACCGATGGAGGGAAAGAATTGACCTCCAAAAACACCAACATATACCTCACTAAAATTGGGGTCAAATATACCGTAACAACTATACCACCCACAGGCCAATGGATATGTAGAGCGGCTAAATGGCAGCCTCGTGCAAGCCTTAGCCAAGCTCACCGCCGGGAGACCTTAAGACTGGTATGAGCAGCTATTGACTGCACTACTTGTGTGTTGAACCCAAGTGAACAGATCCACCGGAAAAAGCCCTTTTGAGTTGGTATACGGCACACAGCCAAATATCATCCAAGCATTAACAGGACCCAAACTGGAAATCCCAAGTAAAGTCCCCTGCGCTCAGAGCCTCAAGTTATAGAGGCCAACAGCAAGCAAACAGAAAAGGAAAATGAACTTCTGCAAAAAACCTTTGTCCCCATCCGAGATAGACATGAAGTTGGGGACAAGGTTTGGGTCATGAACGTTGATAAAAGCAAACTACAACCCAAGAAAGTAGGGCCAGCAATCATTCTAAAGGTAAGCAACAATAACACTTACCTCATGCAAGGACTTGGGAAGTGCAAACAAGACAAAATCCTCAACCATGATTGCCTGAGACCCTGCAAAGCAAACAAAAGCAACGCAAAACTGCCCTGCCCGCCACAGAACAACAATAAGTCCAGTACGGCGCCTGGGCTCCTGACAGCCTACCCCCAGAGGAGGCCAACCTTCAGTCAGGGGGGTGTCAAAACAGCAGACTTGACCCGCCAGCAAGGTTCCAAACAAGCGGGTTTGTGACCCGCAATCCAATTACCCTGACACTTGAAGCCAGACTAGGAAGTCAACTCAAATTGCCAAAACCAACAACATGAACAGATGATGATTCTTTATGGTGGATACTTGTTTTGGCACTTGACTCATTACCAGGATCAAGCCACCCCCTTCACCATCCAGCCGTGTGATCAACACAATCATGTTCCTGTTATCCTTGATTCACAATGACTATATAATCACTATCTCTTAATAAAGATTGTTATCTAGTTTCTAAATATTTCCCCCCTGTAACTCTGCTAAAACAGCACAGTTACGGCACTGGGATGTGGCCTGGTTGAGTACGTGAGCAAAGGTGGGTGGGTTTTGGTCAGTCATTTTCTCTTTCATGGCCATGGTTGAAAAACTATAGCTGCTGGATACTTGGATTGTTGTGGGATATTGCTTGGTTACCATTCTCGGTATGTCAAACATAGGGTTGGGACGGGCACCAAAATCTACACAATTGGGTTTGTGACCTTGTCAGTTGAGCACAATTTGTTTTGTGACCTTCATGTCGCATCACAATTCATGCAGATTGGTTTTGTGTTTTTAGGCAGCAGTATACAATTTCAGCCGCCACATTTTGTACCCTGCTCCAAAAGTCACAAAGCAAATCTGCATGAATTGTGATGTGGCCAAGCACAATCTCGTGTGGTTTTGTGCTGTGTCCAATCATAAGTATGCAAGCTATTCCTTTCAATCAAAGTAGATATTTATAAATATTTTGATTGGTGTTTTATTATAATTATCTAAAGCAAACTGTGGTACAATCAAATCTATCATTATGAGGTAATGGTAGATAAAGCTTTAATAAATTTGATTTAAAAAATAAAGTCCCACAACTGAACTTCCTCTAATTTTACCTCCTGTGCCTTGCACAAAATGACACCATCTGTTTCGCCAGAGAACCATTCTAATTTTACATCCTGTGCCCTTTCACAAAATGAAACCATCTGTTTCATCCATGAAAACCACCTTTCTTTTATATTTTGTGATCTACACAATGGAGTGAGGCACAAATTGTGAACTGCTCCATAAGTTGTGACACAAAATCATATGGATTGTTTTGTGAACCAATCCAAAACATCCAAAAAAACATGGTTTTGTGACACTGTGTTTGCACAATTGCTGTTTCCGTCCCTTCCCTAGTCAAACGGTATATTGGAAGGGCACCAAATCGGGTGATGGCTGGATGTTAAGTAGGTTGGCAGTAGCCAGAATGCTGGTATGTCCAGACCCTTGACAATCTCTTGTGGTTTTATAGGGGGTGGGGTTTGATGGCACTTGGGGGTTGATCCTGGTGGGGTATTGGATTGTGTCCTAGGCCACTGTATCCTTGATAATTGAGATACTTGTTGGGGAAATGGTTTCTGGGGAGGGAGTAAATGAGTTGGTTGTGATGAGAGTATAGGAGGGGTAGATGCTTGGTTTGGGTATAAAAGGGTAGATTCGCTTTCTATAAATAGAAGACTGTCTAAAAAACGGGATACAGTTTGATTTATGCTGGGGCTGGTTATTTGGATGGGATCACTGAATAGAAGCCAGCAGCAGCTGTTACTGGGGCCTGGCAGTTGAGTCGTGGTTGCAGCAAGGTTCAGGGATGAGGCTTGCAAGTAAATAGCGGTGGATATTTTGACGATGGTATGGTTGCATTATCCGCTAGTTTCATCATCGCTGAGGGAGCCTTACATCAGAGTTGAGATGGGGACATGAGAGTTGGTTGGTTTGGGGATGTATGAAACATTTGGCTGGCATTTATAGTGAAAATTTATATTGAAAATTATATTGAAAATTATTTGAAAATTATATTGAAAAGGGGGCGGGGTGGCACTGATTAGGTAATGCATAGTTGAGCTAATTTGGGCGGGTAGGGTTGATGCAAGCGACGTGATTAGCCATGGGGTTGACAGTGGCTGGATTAAGCAATGTTGGGTTGACAGAGGCTTGATGCAGGAGTGGCGGGTAATTGATTCCGGTTTAGGGTAGTTAGGGTTGAGGTGGAGTATGCATGCTATAATAAAGGAAGAAGTTCGACGGCCAATGCACAGGCAGGAGTTACCTCTATTGAGGTGGAGGGAGCATCAATAATCATCTCACCTCAGGCATCTCCTGTTTCACTTCAATTCCATCCCAAATATACTTATTGTGGCTTGGAGGGGTCAGGAACTTGGTTCACGCGTCGGATTATGGGTTTCACTAAATCACTTGGAAAGGTTGGCATAACCCCCGTTATTCGAATCCCTTTGGCGAAGCATCGAGGCTGATTTTATTCGAGCTGGCATGATGTTCGTCTATATTAGGGCTGGGAAGGTGACAGTTTTGTAAATCGGAATAAAATATTACAAATGGAAATTTATATCAATATACCCTAGCCGCGAACTATTTTAGAAGAAAACAATTTAACATATGAAACCATGTACAGGTTGAATTCAAAAATAATAAGCTCAATGCAGACTATCCTCTATTCCACAAGAACCAAAGTGAAGCATCCCAAATCGTAGCTGCTGTATAAACTATACTGTTGATATCAATTCCAAACAGTTATATCTTTAAGCCAAGCTTTTAATTCAAAAGCGAAATCTTCGAAATAGCTTTCTAGATTTTACAAAATATTGATTTAGCAGCGAGGTGCTCTATTGGTTGGCAAACTTAAAGCTGACCTCTTATCGCAGAGTTTGGGTTAACTGCAATGAGGGGTATAGCTGGATCAATGTTCTACTTTAAACATCCCAGTTGGCCGTTTCTGATCACAGTTTGAAGATAAAGATCATATCTCTACCTATCGTAGCTTAAGATGCATGAGCTGGTTGCAACTGTGGGTTGGATTTTTATCTACAAATGATGGCTTTACTAGAATCCACCCACACTTAAATAAAATTCTTATTTTTAATAAAATATTTGATTTTAAATTGGTTTATTATATCGCGATGCATTTATTTAGTGATGGGAATTTTAGTTTAAGTTTATATTAGCTAGGCGTAGGAGTGGAGGGAGATGCTATCGCTGGAGGGTGGGTACCACGACTGCAAGGAGAGCCTAAGCTGCTCAAAGATCAGGGAATGGGCAAACAGGACGAGGCACGGGTTGGCAACGGCAATTATGGCCACGAGGATGGAAATGGCCAGGCTCAGCTTGTCGAGGATTGCCGAGTTGTGGGTAGCTTCCATCATGATGAGGATAGACGAGGGCGAAACTAGGAGAAGATAGATGACGCAAGTGCTGATGACTCGCACCAGGACACTGCGGCTGATGCGAGTGGTGTTGAGCTTTGCTCCGGTCTCGCGGACGTAGCCGAGGATGCCGGTGTAGCAGTAGAGTGTGATGGCGAGGGAGAGGAACATGGAGAACCCCAGCCCAAAGATGACAAGTGCCGAGAGGAAGGAGGTCTTGGCAACGGGAGCACAGTCGCAGCCTGAAGGGGATGTGTAGAACTCGTTGCTCAACGCCGTCATTAGGACCAGTGTGAAGTAGACGGTGGTGTAGACTATTACTAGGTTCCACACCATCGCGGGGATCTGTGTTCCTCGCACTTTGGAGAACCTCTCCATGGCAATTATGGCAACAATGAGCAAGGAAAGGTACTGAAGGAGAAAGTCGATTGGACCCTTGACTTGGCAGAGGGCCTGTAGGCGTTCCAGGCCATCTGCGTGCCAGTTGGCCAGGAGACTGGTGCCTATGGCGAGGGTGGGGATGGCCATATCGATGGAAGCCAGCATCACGGCAAACCTAAGCTCGGTTGACCGTTGCGGGATGCGCCGGGCCAGGCGGATGAGAAGGCTGTTGCACAGCACCGCCGTGACGCCGATTGCGAGCAAAATCCAGCTAAAGAAACGCCTTTCCTCAGGGGTCATCTCCATCATTCGGAATCCAACCTCACATGACGGCTTATATAACCCCGACCTGAGCTATATGGGCTTACAGCATATTGTAAAGGAACCAAGCATCTTGCTCGTTTCAAAATAGCCTAATGCATGAGATGAATCCAAGTAGACCCTGCAAATTGTATTTAATCCTATGCATGAGCATTAAAATATATCAAATGAATTTGATTCACCCAAGATCTAACCTGAAATCCAAATCCAAATATTAAAACCCCGCCTCCAAGCAGGGTAACCCTGCTGAGAGCATTATCCTCTGAGAATGACGTCATATCCCATCCTACCTCCAAATCCAGGATGGCGCTCCAAAAAATGCCCTCTGCATAACCTTGCTCGACGATTGAAAAAGGTGATCCTTCATCCCGCCCGGATTTCAGGGCAGATATCCATACCTCGGAGCAAAATCCGACCAGCTATCCAAGACTTTTAAAACGAAACTTACCGTTTAAAATTTGATCCTAGATCGAAGAAAATAAACCATCCCATTCGTAAAGATACAACTGACAAACGAGTACCGGCCAGCAGACTGTCAAAACCAAACAAGCCATCCACATTGCTCACGATCTGTTTCCATTTAGCCAGTCTGCCTGAACCCACCCCAATTCCTTTGCTTAGGATATGTTTTTAAGCGTACAAAGCTCTAAATACCAAATCTATCATCTATTATCCTAGTTGTCAAAGGTTTATTTAACGATATGAACTAACAAATATTTAGCCGCAAACAATAAATTCTATCCGATAAGGGTTGTTAAACGGGAAGGTGTGTCAGATATCGGCAGGAAGATACTCTGCCAACTGGTTTCTGACAAGTTTGATCAACCACTTCAGAAGTACCTTTTTAGGTTCACGATAAATCAAAGATATAAAACATGCGCCATTTACCAGTAAGAGCTATGGTACCCCCATATACCTATTTGCGCTCCGTTTCTTGCATACAGCAAGCTTGGTTTTAAATCTTTACCCTTTTAAAAGCTGATCAAGTTTCCCTGCCAGAAAATGGAATAGGATCATTAAAGGTCTATAGGAATAGCTTTTATAGAGCAAGCTTCCCTTGCACTGTACTTTCAATCCTTTTATTGCTGCAAAGTTAAAAGTATACATACAAAGTGTCGCAACATCTACAACCACTCCCTCTTGGGAAACTAATTCCCCAAGTGACTTGCCGAATGATTCCCCAACTGATCATTAAGCCAGTGGCACTACTATCATTCGACCATCTATCACAGGGATCAAGCATTCTGAGACCTAAGCGGAACATAACTTGGACAAGCCTGTTGACTTAAGAGGAACAATCACTTGGATAAGCCCCATGACAGCATGGACAGTATGTGGCTTCCCATGATACTATATATTCCTCTAAACTCATATCAATCAAAGTATCATTCTCTTCTTGATTTCCCCTTTATCTCGTTTATTATACCTCCAAGAAGTATATACTTGACAGTCCAGAAAGAGATTAAAGAAAAGGGTTAGAGAGATTAAAAAGGAAGATATCCAAGAGCACAAGAGCTTAATAGAGAGGGCTTGAAGAGAAGAGGCTGAAGAGGGAAAGCTGCATGCTGAAAAGAGCGCAAAAGGGTTCTCTGGAGCAGTTTGTCCAGGGAGGAGCAGGGTGCTGGGCTAAGAGATCTGGCAGCAATTTTTCTGGACCGCGGGATCAAAGACAAAGGTTGGAGAGGGCCAGAGAAACCAACCTAGATGGTATTCTGTTATCTAGCTCGGTTGAGGGTGAACCCAGAGGAGCTTTGCGCTCAGATAGAGGAGCTGTCAACGCTTTGGTGGGCAAGGTGCTAACACTTCAGGGGTTTGAGAAGCGGCAAGCAGCTTCCTATTCTAAACAGGGTGGGATTGTGGAAACAGTGCAACTTTGACCGCCACCGCCATTAGATAAGTTGGAGGGCTGTTTAACAATGAAGATCATTGTTTAGAAGCCAAGAGCTTAAAGTATAGTTGAGGAAGCATTGGGGCAGCGCTTTGAGATTTGGAAAGGGTAAGCTGGGGAGCTTACTTCATTGTAAATGAAGTGATTTCCAATAGGTTGAGCTTTTTTCAGAAAGCCATTCTGAAGGCGGAACATTGAGAGCAAGGTGCTATAAATGAGGGACGGGCCAAGGAGTTAAAGGGTCCTTTCAACCCCAAGCTAGAGCTTTGTTGAGCGCTTGAACTGTACCTTGATGGTTACACACCTGGATGGTTTGGCAGAGCTGGAGGACTTCTGAGCCGTTCATAAGTGTTATCCAAAGAGATAGCTGTTCAAAGGATGGCAGAACAGTGGAAACCCAGAAGATTTCTAAGGGGATCCCCTTTTGCTTTAATAAAGACTATTTTGACCCCTGTTCTCCTCTTTTTGAATGAGAATTTCCATAGAAATAGTTATCTTGGAGCTGGTCAAGAGGATCAGAAGGAGCAAAAATTTAGCCTGTTTATTCATGAAAAACTCCTGGCTGTTAAAGGTGTTGCAACATCTTTGATTACTCCCTCTCGGGGAATTAACGCCCCAAGTAAATCACCGAGCAGCTCACCAAGTGGTTCACCGCCCAGTCAATAAACTGGTGGCACCAGTATCAGTTAACCATCTATGACAAGGATCACTCAATCCAGGTCCTAAATGGAACACAACTTGATTAAGCCTCGTGACTCAAGAGGAACATTACTCAGATAAGCCCCATGACTGTCATGACGTACATGGACAACATGTGGCTTATCATGATACTATATATTAACCTATATTCATATTTGATAAAGTATCATTCTTTTCTTAATCTTCCCATTTATCTTGTTTATTATACTTCCCAGAAGTATATACTCAACAGTGGTAGCACAGGTAGGTTATCCATACCTACCCAACTCAAAGGAAAAATTCCTCCCAAGAAAAGAACCCAAGCAATGTCACTCCCTAACGGTTGGAGAGATTACGAAGTAGGACAAGACGTTCCCCCAGGCCTTGTCATCTACAATAACGTCCTTGTACCCATTGACCAGTACAACACTCTCAAATCCCAAAGACTGCTCCCTACCACGCCAACCACAACAGCGCCTACACAACCTGAAATACCCAATATTGTGTTTTAACACTTATGTACCGCTGAGATTGACACCTTTGCAGGACTACGCCGTGAAAACACCTCCCTTTGGATCAACAGCACTGAGAGCAAGTTTGCACAAGTGGAGTACCCCCAAAGACTCTGGGTTAATGAAGTTGCCCTCTGCACAACAGGAACTGCCTCGCGTTTTGTTACCAAATGGCTAGCCCAACACCCTGATCAGAAGGAAAACTGGGAAGTGTTCAAAGCCGCATTCCTTGAAAGATTCTCCATGAAGGATTCAGACGTAGTGATCATGACCAAACTCTGGACCTTCAAAATGACAGGAACCATCAAGGAATATATTGCCACATATGAAGGACTACGTGACTGTGCACCCAACACCATCAACTTTGATGAACCTGGACCACACCTGGACTTTTACAATGGCCTTCCTACATATATCAGACGTCAGTTTGACATGACCTGCTGCAAGAACCTCGAGGATGTATTCCTAGAAGGAAAACACACAGCTCAGAAGTCTGACAATCTACATGCCACCAACAATCGCAAAGAAAACCCTGCGGCTAAAAGAGAGCCTTGCCCCAATAAGCAAAACAACTGAGCCAACAGTACCCAACCCTGACACGGGAATTGCACTGCACAAGCCAACCAGGCTAGCACTGAAATACCAACAAGGAGGGAAAAGCTCAGGGGAGTGCTTAGGCGAGCTGCCCTCCCCCTCTACACAAGACTTGTACAGAGAACAGGACGTGGACTCCATCACCATGATCCAGGTCCCCTCTAGCAATCCTCTACTGTTTGCCACCCAAACTGGAAATAAACTCCTTACCTATCCTTTATGTTTTTGCAGATACCAGAGCACAGTACTATTCAACACTGGAGCCAATTGATTGCTTATTAACAAGAGTTTTGCAGACCTCATGAAGTTACCTACCATTTGAAGTAACACCAAGAGAGTTGTCATGGCGGACAACCGCAGCACACCAGTTACCCGTGAGACCAAACTTTTCCGGGCCCAAATTGGAGACGTCCAAACAACAATTAGTGGCCCCATCATCCCAATCCCAAAATACAATATCATACTTGGATTAGATTGGATGCAAAAGACAAAACCTCACATAGACTGGGACAGTGCCACCCTCACAATCCAGTGAGGAGAAGTCCACCATCACGTGTACCCAACACACCTTGACACTCTCATGAGGGACCGCATATTTGTAAAGGTCATGGAAACGGAAAAAGAAACTGACATCAGCAAAGTCAATTGGAGCACGTGTACATATGAGGTTATCCACTTCAAAAACACAGAAACCCAACACAAACAGAACCCAATTAGAGACCAGCTAGTCAATTAGTTTCCCTCCGTATTACAAGAATCACTACCCGGACTGCCACCTGATTGGGGTATCCAACATGAGATCAACTTAAAAGGTAGTGTGCCTAAGGCGCAGCTCATCTACTGCCTCACACCACAAGAAGACGACACTCTGAAAGCCTACCTTAACTAAGCACTCAAGAAAGGCCTCATCAGACCTTCAAAATCCCCCTTTGGTGCTGCTGTCTTCTTTGTGGCAAAGAAAGATGGAGGCCTCTGCCTAGTCACAGACTACAGGGCCCTCAACGAGGTCACAATAAAGAACAGGTATCTCCTGCCACTAATTGATGACCTTTTTGATACCCTGGGGGGTCCCAAATCTTCACAAAAATTTATTTGACAGCAGGTTACCACCAAATCCGCGTGAAACCTGAAGGCATTCCAAAGACTTCATTTTGGACTAAATATGGTTCCTTTGAATGTGTTATCCTCAATTTTGGCATGATGAACGCCCCCAGTACCTTTTTAACCTTCATGAATGAAGTATTTAAGGAACACATTGGGAAAAGAGCAATTATCTACCTGGACAACATCATCATTTATAGCCCCAACCTACAACAACACTGGGAAGACGTCTGTGCAGTCCTCTGCACCCTGCAGGAAAACCAACTGATTGCCAAACCGTCCAAATGTGAGTTCTTCTTGGCTGAACTCCCCTTTCTTGGTCACATAATGAGCAAGGACGGTATCAAGCCCAATCCAGACAAGATACGCGCTATAACAGAAATGCCATCCCCAAAAAACAAGAGCGAGCTCTGCACTTTCCTTGGAATGGTAGCCTATGTACGCAGGTTCATCCCTGACTGGGGCGCCCTAACAGTTCCCCTATCAGCCTTCACTGGGAAAACAACCAAGTTTGTCTGGACACCTTTACGAGACCAACATTTCCGCCAGCTAAAGAATGCATGGTTACTGCCCCCATCTTACAATATCCAAACTGTGAGGGTATCTATGAGCTAGAAACTAACGCCTCTGATTATGCCATAGGAGGAGTCATCTGTATCCAAACGGCCCAGAAAGACTTCCTCCCCGTGGCATATGAATCCAGGAAACTATCAGACGGCAAACAAAGATACCCTATACACAATAAGGAGTTGGTTGCCATCATACACTGTCTCATGAAATGGCAATGTTACCTAGACGGAGCTCAGACGTTCAAAGTACTCACCAACCACAAGTCATTGATATTCTTTAAAACACAACAACACCTGTCAAGAAGACAAGCCAAATGGATGAGTTTCATACAGAGATACCCCATACAAATTGAATACAAACCAGGCAGAGAGATGCTTACTGCAGACGCCCTATCAAGGCTATACAATAAACACATCCTCCGCACTGATGGTGACCCTGACTGGCCCATGTTAATCATTGGGAATCTCCAGGAAGGGTTCCCACCTGGCACCCCAATGGACTTCCAAGAGAAAGTCCTCAAGAACAAACATCTGTTCAAAAACGTGTATGGTACCCTCCACTGAATCCTTCCAAATGGTGACACAGTACCCTATGTTCTGTCAACACAAAAGATTAACACAATCCTCCAATATCACAGAGACTTGGGAAACACTTGTAGCAGAAACTTGCATGAATATCTCAAGACTCGCTACTGGTGGCCCAACATGCTAGATGATATCAGAGAAGTACTAGAACAATGTGAGGTCTATGAAAAGTACGCCCGAACCAAAGCTCCACCCAAATCAGTGGTACCCGTATCCATCACAGCCCTTCAAGGTATGGTTGTTGGATATTGTGGGACCTATGCCTGGTGAAAGCAAAGGCAAGAAGTACATTATCATAGCCATCAATTATGCAACCAGATGGCCCATAGCACAAGCCACAAAAGAGCACAAAGGCAATGATGTGAGACAATTCATTGGCAAGGAAATCATAGCTAAGTTTGGAAAACCCGACCTTTTAATCACAGATGGAGGCACTGAACTCAAAGCTATTGACACCAACATATACCTTGCCAAAAATGGAATAAAACACGTCACAGCCAGCCCATACCACCCCCAAGCAAATGGACGTGTAGAGCAACTAAACGGCTCTCTAGTAGAAGCCCTCAGTAAGTTATCTGCCAACAATCCAAAAGCCTGGGTTGACATGTTACAAACTGCCCTTATGGTCTGCAGAACACAAGTCAACCACAATACAGGCAAAAGCCCCTACAAACTTGTCTATGGCCAGAAACCTTCACTTGTCAGTACTACAATGGGACCACAACTGCCACTTCCAAAGAAGATCCCAGACAGCAATGACCCAAAAGTACTACAAGCCAGAAAAGACCAAGAGATGATGAAACAACAAAGGGTTTAACAAGAAGCAATCCCGTTACAACAAGAAAGGTTCCAAGTCTGAGACAAGATCTGGGTTCTCAATCACAATCAATACAAACTAGACCCAGGATTACGCGGACCAGGCATTGTCATGGAAGTTAAGCCCAATAACACCTACCTTATCAAGGGAATTGGATCCTGAACTGAACTAAAACATATACACCACAACCTAATTCACCTGTGTAAAGCAAGAACAGCCCAACAAAATTCCAGACTCCCTGTTCCCAATGCCAAACTGGATTAATACCAGGCCTGTATTCCAGATACCCTCAAGAAGATTCCCAAGGCTCCGCCTTCCAGCACCCCAGGGGGAGATGTCGCAACATTTTTGATTACTCCCTCTTGGGGAATTAACGCCCCGAGTAAATCACCAAGCGGCTCACCAAGTGGTTCACCGCCCAGCCTATAAGCCAGTGGCACCAGTATCAGTTAACCATCTATGATGGGGATCACTCAATCCAGGTCCTAAATGGAACACAACTTGATTAAGCCTCGTGACTCAAGAGGAACATTACTCAGATAAGCCCCGTGACCGCCATGACATACATGGACAACATGTGGCTTGTCATGATACTATATATTAAGCTATAATCATATAAATAAAGTATCATTCTCTTCTTAATCTTCTCATTTATTTTGTTTATTATACTTCCCAGAAATATAAACTTGACAAAGGAGTAAAGCAGTGTGTCAGAATCTTGGGGGTCCACAAGATGAAGTCAACTACAATAAAAGATTGTACCAGCTCTTTGCAGAGAATAAGATGTTAGCACTCTGAAGAATTAGCCGCTACTATTGTTTATAATATTAAAACAATGGCTGGGACCTAGGAGCGGGATCTACTAAATGGGATTTGGCAACAGTATAAAAGCTTATAAGCTGAGAATAAGCTCCTTACAGTTTATGAGGATCACACTCAATTGAAATATATGTAGAGCAAGAAACAATAAGTTTATTGCTGAAGTAAGTGCTAGGTATTTATAGCCTTGGCAGGCTTTTGGGAACAGAAGGAATACCTAGGGGATTGGGTTATTCTCTGCAGTAGGTTTGGGAATAGTTGTCCTTGTTGTACTTCTGGAAGGTTGGCTACTTCTAGATTCAGATTTGGAAGGAAGACTGTTATCAAGATTCTGTGGCTGCTGCAGAGAGGTTTGGCTGTGTCAGGGAACCAACCCTGACTGGCCGGCGTGCTAGTGTCTGGGAACTGGAAGGTTGCAGACTGGGTGGGCAAGGCCCACCAAAAGATTGGTGCTAACTTAATGAGGTAGGACATTGACTTGCCCAACCACAACCACGGACCGGCGGCAGGAACAATAGTATCTATTACTCCAGTGAGAGTTATATATACAATTCCAAAAAGCTTGTTGGTATGGTTCAGTGGGAGTTTGGCGGCGGAGGCAGGCATTGGCTTGGGGGTGACAGGTGGCTCCATGTCTATTTGGTAGGCAGGGAGGAAGTTGTATTTATTTCTGAACAGTCCGGGTTTGGTAATGTACCAAGGGCCTTCTCGGTTGTATCTGGTTCTCTCAGTGATTCCAGCCAAGGGATCCCATGCTAGTATGTTGTTGGTATAGTCTCTGTACTCGGGCTTTAGGGGATACTCTGTGAAGTGGACGGGACCAAAGGGGGCACAAAGGCAGACAGTACATAGCTGGCGGGTTGGCAGGTGGACCAGATGATCTTTGAGTGAACTGGCAGATTACAAGGATAAAATACAGCAAGAATTGGGGAAACCAATATCTCATAACCTTTATTTAAAAATGACAATGGGGTTTTGGTCTTGGCCTGGCAGGTATTTACCCCTCACTGCCAGGCTTCACTTCTTGGTTGGGTTTTCTGGACTCAGGCGGTTTGGCATTGGGTGTCTCAGATGGCAGTGTGGCGCTTGGCACTGGCGGTCTGCCACTGGCTGCTTTGGGGTGAGAAGACTTCAAATCCTTCTGTTTATTGATTTGAATGTTGGGTTTCTCTTTGGGTTCAGTGCCTTCCTCAGGACTTTGGGAGAGTTTGGAATAATTCCCAGGGGGAGATTTGTCTATTTCACCAGGCAAACCGCCAGTGTCAGGCGTTGGCACCTCGGGGGAATTCTTGGCATCTTGCACTGGCGGTTTGCTTGCAGAATCCTGCAGGAAAGCTAAGGGTTCAGGTCCTGGCGGGCTGGTAGCAACTATGAGCCTGGCAGTCTGCAAAGGGTTTTGTCCAGGGTTTGACTCTGGTTCCGTATTTTGAGATTTAGGAGCATCCAAATTGTCATTCCTGACAGGCTGTCCATCATGGAAGAGGGTAAGCTTTAGTTCCCAATTGAACCAAGAGGTTTGCCATTAGACTTGGTTAAGATGTATTTGTCAACACAGTGCAAATAACCTTGAGATCAGATATGTTGTTGTACTGAAGATCATCATGCAAACAGCCCCCTAGATGGTGGAGCTACTTTGGTAGGCCATGCATTGTTGTTAGATGTGTTTCCCTAGTTATCAGTTACCAATGATGATTGAGGGGTATTTTGAGCCCCTTTTGAAGTTGTCAGATCATTCCATCTCACTGTTTCTATGAACTAGTATATCTGATGATGTCACCCCAGCCCAGTTGATCCCTGGATTTGACCCAGGCTACGCCTTGGTGACCTCCTGAGAGCAGGACACCACAAAGGGGTATTCTGTAAATTCCCCTGGTCTTTAGGGCAAAGCAGTGGGCCTAAAAAATGCGGGCAGAGAGACTGACAGGCAGGAAGATGAATGATATTTTGATCCTGAAGAGAAAGAGTTTAAATGGAAGGTTGCAAGAATAAAATTTGGTAGAAAATGGTAGTAGTAATGGTTTTTAACCTTTAATCCAGAATGGAAGTTAATCCTGGTGCAGAGTTTGCAGGTTCATATACCCCCTTACCACCAGGATTTACTTTCAGAGGCCGAAATTTAAGAGTCAATTATTAGGAAATTGGGTAAGTGGGCTGCCTGTGGGATGGGTGACAAAATGGCACTGGGGCATGAAAATTGTTCATTGGTGGTATTAACTGGAAAAGATGATATGCTTCTTCTTCTATTGATTGTTTTTGGGGGTGGCCTGGTAGTTAGTATCCTCTTCAGTGGTGAGGGTGCAGTTTCCTGCGCTATCCTCACCGGCTATTTCATTAGAGGTCATTTTCATAAGGCTAATTTTTGAGGATGTCAACTCTTCATATGAGTTATGGCTCTGTATTGCCTCATAGCTGACTTCAGGGGAACTAGTGGAGGAACTCTCATCAGAAAGAAAAACACTGAATCAAATCTCAGAGTATTTGAGCCCCAAAAGCATGGGTGGACAGGTATCAGGTCCTCAGGGTTATGCTGCAGCCCAAGTTTACTAGGTTTCAAATCCTGTTCTTTACCTTGGGAATTAGGGATGAAGTAATTGTAACTCATGACAACATTCTCTTCTTTCCTTGTGATCTCCTCTTTTTGGTTATTCTTGTTGAGGTACCATTTGATGGCTTGTTAAGTGTTGGCTAGATCACTCATTGGTCCCAAGGTGCTTTTCTCAATTGGTTATCCCAATTATTTGACATAATGCTGAGGTATTTGGCCATTTATTTGATCTTTGTTCATGTATTCAACTTTTTATTTTTTAGAGCGCCCTGTCTATATGAGAGGGATGATATCTTAAGCTTTTGATATAGAAGAGAGATTCTGTCTTTTTTAACAGCAAAAAACAGTGAAATGTGTTATAGATCTTCCAGGTGGGGGTATTTCAAACTTTAAGGCAACTTCTCCTACCAGTTTAGTAATCTTGTAGAGGCAGCTGTGTATGTGGGCTAGTTTTCTGCACAGTAAATTTAGGGGGTGTATATTTGGGCTATCTAAACTAGCTAAATCTACTATCTAAAGTTGATTCAAACCAAAGTATAGATAAAGTATACTAATAATCCTAGCAGCTATTTTTTGGTATATACTTCTAAGAAGTATATACCAAAATAAAGGGGGAAATTGAGAACAGAATGATAATTTATTGATAGAAATTTTGAAGATTATATAGTATCATGAGTAGCCATATGATGTCTGTGTATGTCATGGTAGTCATGGGGCTTATCCAAGTAATGTTCCATTTAGGATTCAAAAGGTTTTGATCCCCATATAAGATAGGCGGCTGATAATAGTGCTAGCAAATTAATGATTAATTGGGGAATCACTCAGGGAATTCTTTCCCAGGAGGGAGTAATTTAAGATATTTCATCATCTCTTTCTGGGGTGCTAGAAGGTGGAGACTTAGGGATTCTCTTGAGAGTGTTGGGACTTGGGCTTGGTATTGATCCAGTTTTGCATAGGGACAGGTAGTTGCAAATTATGTTGTGCAGTTCTTGCCTTGCATAGGTGGAGTTGGCCATGGTGCATATGTTTCAACCCAGTTTGGGTACTAATTCCTTTGATGAGATAGGTATTGTTGGTATCAAGAATCTGGATGTACAAGTATTCTGGCTACCGCCAACTCACTCAACATCCAGTCATTGCCTGATTTGGTGCCTTTTCAATATAAAGTTTGACATGCTGGAAATGGCAACCAAGCAATATCACATGACTGTCCAAGTATCCAATAACTTGAATCCATCCTTCACATGACCAGCCCCTAGGTTCAATCCAACTAAATCTCCGCCACAGCTAAAGCTATATAAGCCTAAAGTAATATTCAATAAAATATACTTCTCTTCTCTCTCATTTCCATATTTGAAGCTTCCCCCAAAGGCGCTCCTCATCACTGGTAGCAGCTATTGTTTTTTGAACACGCCCATGAAAGATAAAATGACTGAACAAAACCTGCCCACCTTTGCTCACGTACTCAACCAAGCCACATCCCAGGAGACCTGGAAAATGTACTTCTGCGCCCACTGTAAGGTCTCATGGTTTGGGGAAGATGGTTGTAAACTAAAGCTTTTAACCCAGTTATATTTATGTTAGTCAAATACAGAAATGTAGGTAAGGTCTCTAGTAACAACTGGACAAGGGCTCCTAGAAGCTTATAAGAGGTAAAATAAGGACTGAGGCAGTTGATTAACCCTAAGAAAATAAAATAGAGTCCAGTCTTAATGACTGACAATTTGGTAAAAAAGTCAATTTCTAAGTCTGGGAATTGCTCACCACTAGTGGGAGGATTAAAACTATCAACAATCAAATTGTGGGTATTACTATAAAAACTACCTAGCTGATGAAGCAGAAAGTCAAAAGGAATCATAAGATCAAATATTTAAAAACTTAAGCTAAAATTGGAAAGGAAACACAAGCCACAAAACTTAACAAGTACCTTTTTGGGGTGCAAGTCAAACAATCTCAACTTGTTGTTGAGACTGGAAAACCAAGCCTTTTTATTGTGCACTGTTAATTGAGGTGCAAGGAATGGTGTAAAGAGTTTTAACTGAAAATGGTTAGAAGACATGCATGAAAATTCTAGTTAATGAATCAGAACTTTTAGTCTAGCTTAGTTAAGCTAAACCCAGTTAAAGGGTGACCAGGAGGAGAAGAAGCGGTTACGGCAACTGTCTTTGATGTTAAAGCGAGCAAAAATTCAGGAAAAACGGGTCCAAAGCTCAAAAACATAAATCAAGTGTAAAGCAAAAGTAAGCATTTTGGACTAACTTCTAAGACTTCCACAAATAGGTCCAGGGTTTGAAACCAAGTGCAGAGGTAAGGGGAGTTTGAAACTGATACTAATCAGTATTTAGGTCATAACTAGGCTTTTACTAGGCCTATTTTGAAACCCAAAGGTGGAAAAGAAAGGGAAAAGGAAGAGGATGATAAATAAAATGAAATGGAAGGCAATCCTGAGAACTTAAAAGCCAGAAAAAGCAAGTAAATAAAGACAGAATAGCAGCTATAGAAAAGGGGAATCCTGACACCCACAACATTGACAAAGATATACCTAGTGGATGCACTGTATTTGAAGGTCTGGTCATGCCCAAAGCATGAGCCAAGATAATTCAATACAGTTGCTCTCTTCAACCACAAACAAACGCATAATCACCTATCACAGGTGAAGTTACCAACACCAAATACATTAGTATTAACAAGTTCTTTGGTAAAAATAAAGAAAATGTCATCAACTGGCTAGACCACTCAGCCGCTAAACTCCACGCCAGCCGCATTCCCCACAAAAAATGGGTCCAGGAAGCCAGCAAGTGTCTGTACAAGGCTGCAGCTAACTGGTTTGTCACCTGGGTTGGCTCAAAAACTGACAGCCAGCTTGAAAACTTGGAAGAGTTCAAAGCAGACATCACACACAATTTCTGTGTCACAAAATCCCTCCAAGACATTGCAATACAGCTCAGCAATCTTCCTCATAAGACCACTATCATAGCTTACGCCAATGAATTCAAGGAAATACACCGCAAAATCCAAAATCCAGTACAAGTGGACAACATACACATCAGAGCATCATTCATCAACAGAATGAAACCCTCTGTTGCTGCCCTCATCTGTCCAGAGGCCAACACCTCCATGCCTGCGCTCATTGCAGAAGCCAAGCGCGCGGAAAAACGCGCAAACATGGAATATGCTGCATGTAATGGCAATTGCTCCTCAAATAGCAATGGCATAGAAAACTTCAATGGCAACAAACGCCAAAACACCAATCATAGCAACATCAACTCCAACAACAACAATGGCAATTTTGCCATAGCACAAACCTCTCCCGTCCCAAGAAAGAGGACACTGCCAAAGTAAACAATGCTGAGACAGCAACCTGCTATGAATCTGACCCCACATTCTCTGACCTCAAAGGTCTTGAAACAGATGAACAGTGAAAAGAGGAGGGGAAACAGGCTCAAAAGCCCCTGTCTCCCCCAACTTGACAAGAAACTGTACCAAGGCACAAACTTTGCTGCTTGCATCCCACGTGTCTCACAATCCTCCATTTTTATGAACGTAAAAGCTAAAGGTCACTCACAACTTCTTGTCTACCCATGCACTTACAAATCACATATACATAAAATTTTATTTAACTCTGGTGCACAACAAATCATGGTTAGTAAACCATTTGTAATAAAGTACAAAAATACCAGTTATCAAATCAAACTTGAAGTACGCCAGAATGGCAGATAAATCAAAAGTTCTACTCAAAGGCAAAACAACACCCTTCAGAATTGACCTCTGAAGCATATAAACGCCCATCAAAGAACTTGTCATGAACAACATAAACTATAACATTATAGCAGGCATGTACTGGTTCACCCAAGTGAACCCCAGTGTAGGTTAGAAAACAAAAACCATGACCATCAAACGCAACGGAGTCAATTTTAACATCCTCAAAGAACCCAACAACCTCATTCTAAGAGACACAGTATTTGTCCAGGTCATAAACCAAGACAACTAAGAACGTCTAACCAAAGATAGTACTCTCCACATAATGAGGTACACTGAATTCAATAATATGCAAACAATCAAAATCCAATGCCCAGAACTTGTGGCACTCCTAAATGAATACGCTCATTTATTCAAGGAAGAATTCACAGAGTTACTGCCCAAACAATAGGTCAAACATGGCATCAATCTATGTAAAGCCATGTCTAAGCCTGCACCCCTCTACAGACTCTCTCCCATGGAGACCCAAACCCTCAAAACCCACATTGAGGACAACCTAGCCAAGGGATTCATTTGCCTTTCTGAATCCCTGTGGGGGGAAGCAGTGTTTTTTTGTAAAGAAAAAGGAAGACACCCTCTGTCTAGTAACTGACTACAGAGCACTAAATGCAAGCACAGTAAAGAATAAATACCCTCTTCCACTCATAACAGATCTGTTTGAAAGACTCTCTGGAGCCAACTTTTCTCCAAAATTGACCTCACCTCATGTTATAATCAAGTTGAAGTAAAGAAGATGATATATCAAAAACTGTGTTCTGTACACAATTTGGATCCTTTAGATGTAGAGTAATAAACTTTGGGATGACCAACGCTCCCGCAACGTTGGTCACTATGATGAACCACGCATAAATGGTCTCTCAAAGACATTATGCTACCTCAACAACATTATCATATTCTCAAAAACAAAAGAGGAACACCTAACACATGTCCACAAGACACTCAATTGACTCGCAAAGCACAAACTTTACGCAAAACCAAGTAAGTGCCAATTTATGGAAAAGGGAACTCCTGTTCTTGGGCCACATTGTCTCCAACGGTGGCATCAAAGCAGATCCAGACAAAATTAAAGCCATAAATAACATACAAAGCCCCACCTCTGTTAACCAAGTTAGATCCTTTTTTGAAAAGGTAGCTTACCTAAGGAAATACATCAAAGTCTTTGGAAAGCTCACCACACCAATCAATGACTTAACCAAGGGTAATGCCAAAAAAAATTTACCTGGATACCAGAATGTGACAAAAAATTCCATTTATTAAAACAAGCTCTGATTAAATCACCAATCTTGCAATACCCTAACAATAACGGGTGCTACAAGCTTGAGTCAGATGCCAGTGATACCGCCATTGGCGCAGTCCTGCGCCTCTGCCAGCCAGGGCAGCAAGACTTCCTGCCAGTATGTTACAAAAGTAGAAAACTAACCAACACTGAGCAGAGATACCCAATACACAATAAGGAATTGCTAGCAATATATCACACATGCAAGAAATGGAGATGTTATCTAGAAGGACATTTAAACATCTGAGTACTAACTGACCATAAATCCTTAATCTACTTTATAAACTCAGAAAGCACTTGCACGGCAACAAGCCAAATGGATGTCCCTTCTGGAGCAGCTCAATTTGTACATCCAATACAAAAAGGGGGCAGAGCTGGTCACGGCTGATGCTCTCTCTAGGCTATGTCAGCCAAGAGAGGATCATCCTGACCACCTGGACCCTGACTGGTCAAACCTATATAATACTGAGTATAAAACCAAAGGGAAAGACCCCTCAACACACCAGCTAACCCACAATACATTAGTAAGGAAGGAAAAGTATTTCTGTGTATCAAATGGCACTGTATACCAAATCATTAACGTCAAACATGTTCCCTACATCCCACTTGCACAAAGAGTTGACACTATATTAAGACATCACTGCCTACTAGGATATACCAAGGCTAACAACCTATTACTCACATTAAAAGAGATAGTAAGGTGGCCCAATCTTAAACAAGATATAATTGATGTTCTGAAAAAGTGCACAGTGTGCAAGAAATATGCCAGCACAAAGGCTCCCCAGCCAACAGTTAACCCAGTACCAGACCCTGAACCATTCAAGGTTTGGGGACTGGACATAGTGGGCCCCTTCCCAGAAACTAAAAAAAATCAATAATTCTTAATTGTAGCTATCAACTTTGCAACACGCTGGCCCATCTGCTTGGCAACAAAGGACCATAAAGCAGAAACAATAAACCAATTCATCAATAAAGCAATCATAGCTGACTACAGCACTCCAGACTACATCATAACTGATGGAGCAACTGAGTTACCAGTTCATGTAGTAAATAACAATCTAAAATCCAAAAACATCAAACATTCTACAACCTTGTCCTACAGGCCACAGGCCAACAGCAGAGTTAAACACCTAAATGGCAGCCTTATCAGAACCCCCAATAAATTAATGGATGGCAAAGCCAAAGACACATGGCTACTATACGTAAAACATACATTATTAGTATCCTGGGTCTGCACCAATCAAGGGACAGGCTACTAACTGTTTGAACTAACATACAGATACAAACCAGAGATAATTACCCGCAACAAGCAGCCATACACAAAGATCTCCCCGGGGGAAACCCCCCATAGTAGAACAAGTACCAAATCTACAACACATACGCCTCTAAGCTTAAATAGCAGAAATAAAAAGGCTCAAAACACAAAAGATAACCTCTACAGAGAAACCACTCCCCATCAAATCCCCAGTCTAGGTCCTGGCTGGAAACAGAAAGAAGCTAGACTCAGTGCACAGTGGACCAGGAAAAATCATCAAGTACAGGCCAGACAGGAACACCTATCTAGTGAAATTCCAAGGTTCCAAAGACCCCGTCATCAATAAATAACACAGAACCTGTCTCTGCCTTAGCAAAGGAGAACACTCAACCAGACTGGTACCAACTAGAAAACAACTCCAGGAACATTAGGTAGCCGTTAAGACAAAGCCCCCTCCTGCTGTACCAGAGTAACCCCTTAAGAGGGGTGTCAAGGATCTGGATGTACAAGTATTCTAGCTACTGCCAACTCACTTAACATCCAGCCATTGCCCAATTTGGTGCCCTTCCAATATACAGTTCAACATACTGAGAATGGCAACCAAGCAATATCATATGACTGTCCAAGTATCCAGTGACTCAAACCCATCCTGCACATGACCAACCCCTAGGTTTGATCTGACTAAATCTCTGCCACAGCCCAATCTATATAAGTCAAAAATATTATTCAATAAAAGATACTTCTCTTCTCTCCTAATTTCATATTTGAAGCTTCCCCAAAAGGCGCTCCTTATCACTTTTAAAGTGGGGGAGGGCAACTTGCCTAAGCCCTTCCCTGAGCTTTTCCCTCCTCAGGTGGGAAACCGCCAGAATTAACTCTTCTGCAAGTCACTTTAATATATGTCAACAGTCAGAATTAAAAATAATTTAATTTTGACAGCATTGGAAAGTCAGAATTAAGTTTTTACTCATGCAGACTACTAAATGTTGACACTTTTTTAATAAGCAGAAACCTGTTCCTGAACATTTTACTTAATGAAAATTAAGCTTCAAAATACTTTTTAGGGTAATGTGATAACATATATATATAAGTCCATAAAAACTTATAAATAATAATTAAAAAAATTCATAAAAATACACTCCAAAAATAATTCACTATGAAATTAGCTATCTTTACTATAAAATATTTTCCCACTTATAAAGAAAAAATCCAATATACAAAAATATACTATATAAAAATTTACATATTATAGGAAAATATAATAATCAGAAACAGTAATATAAAGTTTTTTCTATATTAAAAACTACAAAAAACATATAATTTACTAGTAAAATACCAATATAGGCCATGTAATACAGTCTAAGGAATCAAACTATCAATAAAAAATCAATTATTTTTATAAAAACAGTATCATAAATTATTAATGAGTTATCCAGACTAACTATTTATATAAAATTATTATACTGAACATATAAGAACTATACACAAAATTAGACAATACTCAATAAATTTAATCAAAAGCTAGACTGTGATCACCTGGTTGCCATTAAGAACTGTGGCAATCTTCTTGATGTATTCCCCAAACTCTGAAAGCTTATATTTGTCCTTGACAAAGTCCTTAATTTTCTCTTGATACTGTTTCTCTTTGGTGGTTCTCTTCTCCTTGGATGGGCAGTTCTCAATATCTCTTATGGATGCAACAGTCTTCCCTTGTTGGACTTTGAGGTGCTCATAGAAGGTTTTGTATCTGGGCTTGATTCCAAAGGAGGACTTGATATGCTTATGCCAGCCCTTCAAAGATGAAGTAGTTTTCATCTCATCCTTAAGAACTGCCTGGTAGCAGTTCTAGTTGGCTTTGGCTCTGGGCTTACTCTGGCGCTTAGTGACCTTATGTTCAATCCACTGTGGTGCATAATATTCAATGAAAGGGTAGAAGGCATCCTCATGTTTCTTGGTATATGAATCCTGGCATAGGAGGTCAAAGGCTTGTCCAGTATGCTCTGGCTTTACAAAGGCTAGTGCTACAAACTGCTGAATTAAGAACTTGCACTTTACTGATTTATCTAGACAGTGGATCTTGCTGAGCTCAGGTAGACCCTTTAGTCGCCTGTTGACAGCCTGTTGATAATGGAAAAAACACCCCTGGACCTCTCCATCAAAGGTGTTTACAAAAGCGTTATACTGGACAGCTTTATAGACCATGGTTTAAGTTGAGGGGCCAAGTTCTTTATCATGAGCTTCTTGTTCTGCAGCAAGGGTGGTTTCATCCTTTTCATCATTTGAATTGGCTCTAGTGTTATGGCCAGGGGGACTCTTTTTATTACTGGGTAGGGCTTTGATGCCCTCCTGAAGGATTTTAAAGGCCCTTGTATAGATCTCTTCTGTTGCCCTAAGAAGAAAAAAGTAGGCAAATGGGAGTACCTTATCTTCAATAAGGGAATGTACAACCCATAGTTGGTAAAAATGTGGTGGCATACTGCAAAGGTACCGTCACATAACCAGGTCTCTGAATCTCTTAACTGCTCCAGGTTCTGTTGTGTAGCATAGCATATAATTCTTGCCTCTGCTGTAGACCCATCAATATGTAAAAGGACTCCATATTACCATTGAACATCTTTAACTCCTCTGTCAATACTAACTCTCCTTGGACCATGGCAGATTTCTTATGGGGGAATAGATCACGGCATTTGTCACATATGTACTTCACTAACTTGTCACGGTCAGGGATGAGCTTCAGGTTCTCATTACTTAGGTGTGTGGTGGCCTTAACTGCCAGATCTGAAGCCTTGACGTCTTTGGAGACTGGAACCATTTGGTAGAGATACCACTTTAGAAGCTTTTCAATAAGATTGATTGGAGCATTGCATGTGTGCTCTCCTTTTTCACTAGTGACTTTATCTCATCCTTCTGTGTTGATCCTAAGCAGTGTAGCTTCTATTTTCACACACATAATGCTTGCCTCTTCCTGCTCTCTTTTGATTGTTGCAATTAAAAATATAGCCATCACAGACTAAACTTGAACCTCCTTTGACAGACATTAGAGGGGAAACCCAAGGGAACTTCTTTGGGAGCTTAAACTCTCCTTTGATGCTACATATATTGTGAACCTTTAGGGGGTCACATAGGCCAATTGGTGCTTGATGATAGTCAGACAGGTAATCATCAGGATCTTCTTTATTGATAATTGATGAGGAGGATAGAGGTGCAGATTTTTTGGGCGGCAGAGGGGGATTATCTGGAGTTGGATTCTTGCGCTTCTTGGACTGAGATGAGCTTGATTCCTTGGGGCTTGATTTCTTTGAGCTTGATTAATCTAGGCTTGGCTGGAGCTCCGGACTCTTTGGTATCTTCTTTCTTGTTTGTTTATTTATTGGAACCTCATCTCCTTCTGATTGGTACCATCTTGGAGAAGAGTAGGGGTCAGGGGAGGGCTCTTTTCTTTTAGGGTCTGGGGTCTTCTCCTTTGTCTTGTGTTTCTTTGAGGGCTCTTTGGCTGGTTTTTTTGTTGGGGTAGGGACTTTGGGCCTTTCCACAGGCTTTAGGCACTTTCTTGGTTGACTTGGGGTTCTTTTGTGGCTTCTTGGAAGATTTTTTCTACAATAATTAGAGTATAGTTCATATAGTAAGAATAATCATGTGAAACATGAATAAATTTAAATAATAATCAGAATTTTTAAAATTTTATTATTAAGTAAATAGTTTATAGAAGTATGGAAAGTAATTTTAGAGCTAGTTTATTAGTAAAGAATAGGAAAAAGCCATGTTTAAATAAAAAGTTGTCATTCTGGTAGTTACAATAGTCAAAAATATTTAATTTAGTTTGTCGGCATAAAAAAATGCTTTAATTTTGACTGTTGACATACTGACAGTTAGCATTAAACTAGAAAAACACTATGTAAATCACTTATAAAGCTTAGTTAATATTTTCCAGAGTTGGTTTTTTAAGGCTGAAATTGATTATTTTTAAATTTAAAAAAATTAAAGATTCACATATATAGCTTATGAAAACTAAATAATAGGGATTGTAGAGGGAAGTCTAAAGTACAGCCCTGGGTACTGATGAAGAGCACCTTTTGGGGAAGCTTCAAATATGGAATTGAGAAAGAAGAGAAGTATATTTTATTGGATAATACTTTAGGCTTATATAGGTTTAGCTGTGGCAGAGATTTAGTTGGATCAAACCTAGGGGTTGGTCATGTGTGGAATGGGTTTGAGTCACTGGATACTTGGACAGTCAGGTGATATTGCTTGGTTGCCATTTCTGGTATGTCAAACTGTATATTGGGAGGGTACCAAATTGGGCAATGACAGGATGCTAAGTGAGTTGGTGGTAGCCAGAATACTTGTACATCCAGATCCTTGACAGTACTTTGGCCTGAATTATCATACCATTGTATGTGTGCTTTTTGTTAAGCGGCAGTGCTTTACTAATAAACCAGTGAAGGCGTCAACATTCAGGCAGTCAGTGTTCTTTTATAGTAACTCTCCTATTAAATCTTGCTTAAATTATGTCACTTTGTTTTCTTAGCCAAACCCCTTTGTTGCAATTTAGGTGACATGTTGATTTGACACAAAGTTGACATTATAAATACATATATAAATTCTAGTTTTAACATATGTGTTTTGGCTTAAGTGGACTTCCAGAAATAAGCTATAGTTTATCCAGTAAGTTTAAAATAACAGTAAATATCTAAATAATACAAGTAACACTATGAAAAATGGCATATGTCTTTGTTCAATGCTTATCTTAATATATATATTTAATAAAAACAGTAGCATAAAATATAAAGTAGTTATTTTTAGAATATTGTGTATTTTATTAAGAAATTTATGGATGCTTATTTGGGGTTGACATCCAGATATTACTTACTGGAGTTGACCTTAATGTAAAAGTACAAAGAAACTTACATTTTCATAGTAAATTATATTGGTTTTTTGACTAAAAATAATCCTTTGTTTAAATGGTGTTAACATTGTGCCTGTTCCTTTTTAATTTTGCAATTCTGACTTAATAGTTTACTATGAAAAATTAGCTTAGTTTTGGAAATGCCCAATTCCAGCAGATAAATACTAAAATAATGTTGGCTTCAGTAGTTACTGAATAAGTTAATTCTGGTGGTTGCCCTCAGGTGCAGTATCAGTATGCATCTGGTTTGCCTGAGTTGTATAATTTCTGCCTCAAGGGTGAGAATTATTAGCTCATTTGGTGTAAAGACTCAACAATTAGGGGAGTATTTTAGTAAAATAAGGTACCAAGTTGGCAGCTTGGAACCTGGTGAGTGTGGTCGTAATGGGATAGACCAACATCATCCATCAAAAGACCTTTGTGTGTATGTTATAATGTCCAAAATTACTGGCAAAATATGTGAGTACATAGTATATAAAGGTGTATATAGCTACGGACTGCGTGAAGTGGGGCAAACCCAGCATGGGCCAGGAGTTCTGATTGGAGGAGTTGAGCTGCGCTGGCTCCTTGTAAAAGAACTCACAAGATGGATCATTGAATGGCCCATGCAGTTGTTGATATTGGTGGCCCCCAATCCCTAGTCAGGCTGTAAGGACAGCTGAGAAGATCAGGTGGTTCATCTTCTAATCCTGGGGAAGAGCAGACAAAGCTTAGTGTCTTTAACTTTTCTAGAGGGTAAAAGTTGTGATTGATTTATGTGATAACAATTGAGGGGTAATTTGCTCAATGATAGCACAAACTATTATCAAGTGATTTGGCTTTATTATATACTATCATCCTTGTGGGGCATGAATAGTGCAAAACATTGGGCAGGGAACCCCAAACACTTGGTGTTGTCTGAAATTCCCTTTTGGGAGTGGGATGGGGATGGTTTGGCAAGCAATGAATTGTTAATATTGGCATTTCACAGCTTTGGAGCTTCTTCAGGCACTTCCATGCATTCATATTTAACTTCTGCAGTTGATGTATTAATTGTCATGCTGGGCAGCTTGTAAACCCCCTCCAAATTTGGTAGGTTCCAAATTTGGGCAGCAGTTCCCCCCATTTTTGGGTTTGGGGAAATTTCTTTTGGGGATTCCTAATTGGGCAATTTCCCCATCTGGCGGGCAGGTAGGGGCTGACTGGCTGGGTGGGTGGCTAGCGGGGGCTGGCTGGCTGGGTGTGTGGCCTGTGGGTGGCTGGCAGCCGGCTGCGGCCACGGCTGGGGTATAAAACCTGTTTTTGCCAAAAATTAATTTTTTTAAATTTTGTTTCTTCTGCTGGGTGTTTTGCAGCAGTTTGCCCAATCAGGGGGAACTGTTGCACTTTTTTATTTTGCTCTTTGAGCCCAATTGTGCCTAAAAGATTATCTTGACAAAGGGTGCTGTCAGGAATATTCCTGACAGTTGGTTTGGTTTTTGGGACAAGCATCCTTTTTTTTCTGAGGGGTTCTCCTTTTATTTGTTGGTTTCATGTAGATTTTCAGATTTATAAGCAGGTTTCTTTTCTTTCAAGAATACATCCTGGAGGCTCTTTCAAAGACTCATATACAACTGGCGTCTAATGTGTGTGGGGATCATTGTAGAAGTCCAGTTTTGGCCCATCTTCATCAGAGTTGATGGTGTCAGGAGCTCAATAATGTATGTCTTAATATGCTACAATATACTCTTCAATGGTTTCCATTATTTTGAAGATTCTGAGTTATGTCATGATCACTACATCAGAATTATTTATGGCAAATTTTTCCAGAAGGATTTCTTGAATATGTCCCAATCTTTATTATGATTGGGGTGTTGTTCAAACCAGTCACTCACAAAATGAGAGGCAGCCTCAATGAATGCAAGGCAATTTCATTTTCCCAGAGTCTTTGGGGTAGCCAACTTGTGTGAACTTGTTATGTGCACTTTGAATCCAGAGGTTGGTGTTTTCACAGTGTAGTCCTGAGGATGTCCATAATTATACCAAGCAAAGACATTGGAATACAATGTTGGGTATTTCAGATATGTCTCAGGTTGAAGTCAGGTTCAGGAATCCTTGTGTACTGAGGAAGTTGTACTGCTCAATTGGTACAAGGATATTGTTGAAGATAGTATATGCTGTGGGAACGTCCTGGCCTTTTTCATATCTTCTCCAACTAGTGGTGAGTGCCATCTGCTAGGTTGTTTTGGAGAAATTTTTTCTTTAAGTTGCATAGGTGTGAATAACCTACCTGTGCTGTTACAGAAGTAACAAGTTTGGAATTCCCTGCAGGAATCAAACCTGCAACCTGCCACCAGGTGGGGTTTGTGGGCGGCAGGATTGCACCTGCACCCAAATTTGCTTTGAAAAGCAAATATTCAGGTGCAGGAATTCATACTGCAGTGCCTGCTGCTGTAGGGCCCATTCTGGACCCCAGAAGCTATGCTCAAGCCTTGGGAGCTCAACTGGACCTGGACAGGCTAATTTTAGCTGCCTAGAGCCCCCAGTTCAAGCCCACCTGTAAGGAAATACTTTCCTTCTACACAGGAATTTGCAGATTCTGAAATTAAAACCATAGGGAAACTTAAAAGCATTACTGCATTTATAAATGTGGATTTGTTTTTGGATTCAGATGGTAAATCCAGCAATAACATGATGCTTAAAGCATGTTCAAAAATCAGAAAATGAATACATAATTAATATACACTCCAAAGTGCAAACCAAACACAGAAACAAAAAATAATCAAATATTCTAATATAAAAGCCACTTTAAAACAATCTGATCCAGGTTTGAACAACAATAACAACAACAGCAAAGACAATAAGTGATAAATTACTATTAATTAATGGATCCAAAACAACCAAGTGTCACATTTAGCCAATTGACATTATAAAAAATGCAATTTAAACTCCAATTTATGTCCAGGGGTCCCAGTCAGTCAATCAGATAAAGAAACCAAGCCAAGGAACTAGTCTACATCCAAGAAAACAACCCATGCCAGCACATAGTAAAGAGGCCAACTGCATCCTTAAAACACACCTGAGCCTTACTTCTTCCTGTCTTGCAGGCTGAAGCTTGCTGCAGTCCTGTAAAGCAATACTTCACTACCAATACTTGCAAAAACCAATGGTAAACACTATGTCACTTTACCACTTCCACTTAAGTATTTAATCTTAAGTTCTTTTCCTGAGCAAATTGCTCCAATAATTTTATTCCTTTCAAACATCCACAATAAACTCTATATTTTCACTCTCCCTAATTGGTTAGTAGACATTGTGATCTCTCCCAACAACATGAAACTCCTCCTCCTTGTGTGTGTTTTTTTTGTGTTATTAGGGTACAGCCAGGTAAATGTGAACTTCAAAACTCCTGACTCAACTGATAAATCTGAGGGCTTCATTTGGTATTGTTTTGGTTCATGCTGTTGCCATACCCCTTGTGTTAAAGCTGCTTGGTTCCCTCCTATTATCTATCCCAAGGCACTATGGTTGATCTTGGGCTACACCAGTGTATAATACTTGCTAAATCACTTCACTCCCTTTGTGAGGAGATTCAGATTGCTAGGCCACTTATTACATATTTTAATGATTGGAATTCCAGTAGGAACTACTCTGGTAAAGTTCAACTTTGAGAGCTCTTCTCCATTCTATTGGATAAAAGCTCTCAAATGAGTGGATCCCTGACACCACCCTTCATTAAGAAATTTGGGGTTCCAAATTGGTAATCTCTTATTTATTTAAGAAGGCCTGGTCTATCAGGGCTTGTCAGGACTACCCTAAATTGGTAATCAAATTGAATGTAGTCTCATGATACCTGCAACTAGTTATGTCACAGCCAATGATCAGAAAGAAATAGATGGGCCACTAGCAAGCCAAAATCTGTTCCTTGAGACCTTAAAAAACTACAATCCTGATAAACAGATAACATAATCCAAGATGCCCAAACATGCAACCAAGATAATCCAGGAAGAATACCAAGAGGCACCTACGGGTAAGTAGCTATATAAGCCAAGAGCCCCTGTGAGGATCTGTATCATCCTATTTACCCAATAAAGTTTGTTATGAACCTTTGGTTCACCAATCTATTTCCATACATATTTCTGATACTCTTACACCTGAATTTGTCCAGATACCCAAACTCATCCTCAGGAGTTAAATATCAAGCCCCAGATGGAGACCAAGAAGTGCCTGATTTATAATGCCCTTGAAACCCCATTTGATCATGTACACTTCACTGAGTATCCCACAAACCCCAACCAAGAACTGTGAGCTTTGGAATATCTGTTTTGATACACCAGACCAGATGCTCCCAAAGACCCCTACTATCTTTTCTGCAACAGCAAAAACATCACTGTGTATCCCCTGATATTTAACAGTAAATACAACAATTCTTCTTTCTACCTAGTTCCAATGGAACCCCTGCCAACTCTCAAACCCACTGTCACGCTCACATCCACTTCTGGTCCTACTGGCCAGAATAGTCAATTCCTTGAGTCTGCTTTAACTAGAACTTCTAGGGTTGATTGACTCTGCCTTACCAGTGGCTGGACCATGAGCTGTGGCTGAGAAATCCCTATCATACCTGGTAAAGTTATGTCACATCCTCTGGTGGGCCATTCCTATATCTTCTCCTTCTCTGCCAACCCCCAACAGACCAGTGTAGCACACTTGGTATCCTAACATGTGCTACCACTGTTGAGTATATACTTCTGAGAAGTATATAAAATAAAATAAAGGGGGATTGAGAAGAGAATTTACTTCATTGAATATAAAAAAAGAGTATTATATAGTATCATGTCAAGTCATATCTTGTCTATGTATGTCATGGGAGTCAAGAGGCTTGTCCAAGTAGTGTTCCTCTTAGGACTCAAAATGTTTGATCCCTAAAATGGATGAGCAAATGATTTAGTCTCACTAATATTTCATTAATTGTTTCACAAGTGACAAATTCTTGCTATTGATTAGCAAGGAAAAATCCCAATTACGAGATTCAAACCCTGGGGCCATGTGGGCTGCCAGCCTGCGGGCCCAGCCACCTGTGTTCTTTTGGACTAAAATCAGAAATAGATTTGGATTCAGAGAAATATCCAAACCCTACCAGTGTAGCACATTTTATGATTGAGCCCTTCCCTCTGAGGGATCCTCTTAGACTAGCCAATAGGAGTGTGTGGGGTTCCTGGTCACCAGTCCCCATAGTGTTTCCTGGGTCATAGCCAGGGACCGGCTTGGAGGAGTCGTCATTCTCCAGCAGGGGTGAAGGGTTGGTGAGAAGCTTATACTTGGCTTGCATAAGGGCAAACTCCTTCAGTACCTTCCCAATCACCAAGTGAGCGTCTCCACCGTATACCTGGACTTCAGCAAGCGCCAGCCCTTCTGGAGGCTGATACCAATCCTGTAATAGTCTTGCAAACTCTTCTCTGATGAACTCTCTTCCTCTATTTGACATCTGCAAATGCCTTGTCACCTTCTCCCACTCCTCCTGGGCAGATTTACTAGAGTCAAACTTCCTGCACCCTAGGAAATAGGATTCCTCATCTCCTGGGCTAGGATAGAAAATATGGGGCAATTGACTCATGAGACTTATACACTCTTTTCACACAGGAAATTCAGATAGGGGTCGTAATAGGCGCTTTATTCTCTGTCAGAAGGAAGATCCCATTAGAAATCTTCTGAGATATAGCCTTGGGGTAGGGAATAAGAAAGGGTTTGTGCCAATACTTGGAGTCCTTTAACAATATCTTGGACTCCTTGTACTTGGTCTTTAACTCCTGCTCCTTGGTCTTGGGCTCCTGTGCATTGGTCTTGGGCTTCTGCACTTCAGTTGTGTGCTCCATTGTCTTAATCTTAAGCTCCTGAAGTCTGACCCAGCTCTGGCTTCCTATCCTTGGTCTTCTGCTCCTTCTTTAGCTTTGGTGGCCTTTGTAATCTACTTGATCCAATCCCTGAAGAGTCTCAGATAGCTCTCCCTTTTATAGCCCCTTGTTTTAGACCAAAAACCTCTCTTAGAACTCTGGTTCTTCAAAGCTTAAACTATCCTGTTTTTTCTTCTTTTATATATATTAAACTTTTAAACTTACTTCAGCCAATAAAAGCCCTAAAGTTTCTGCTTCTGCTCCCCATTTTTAGGCTTTAACTCTTAAGTTAAAGCCCTTAAAAAACTGATTAAGTAGACTCTGGTTTGTAGCCAATCAAACGCCTTGCTTCAATGGTTTTACCAAAACAGTTTACCTTGATGACCCGTCCCTGACCCTGGTTTGAACTTGAAGCTGTCTTGCTCCGGGTAAACAACTGCTCCATGTTTCAAACAGTTTTGCTATAATTCCCGGCATGTTTCCCCAGCAAATCTTGAGCGCTTCCACATATGTTTTACTTAGGCGATTTTTGACCCTTCAATTTTTCAATGTTTCTCTGTGTTTCTTTCAACGTTTTGAACCTTTGAACCTGCCTGTTGCTCATCCTTTTGCTTTCCTAGTTGTTCTTGGCAAAATTCGCTCTTTTGCCCTCACAGTTTCTCTGTTCTTCTTCCAGCTTCTTTCTGGTCCATTTTCTCTTTAATCTCTTTTCTAAAAATAACATATAGTTCTAAAAAACTATAGGTTATTTTTTCTTCTCTTTCTTTTTACTTATATGATTTTCAATCCTTTTTTAATCATAATCAGGCAGTATTTAATTATTCTTTAACTGCTTCTTTATATCCAAATTTCTTCTCAAAAGTCCCTAAACCAGCTCTTTCAGTCTCTGCATTCAGTCCAGCCAGGTCATCCTCTCAGCTCTTCAGTTCTTCATTTCTTCAGCACCAACTTCTAGTCCTTTGGCCATCCTACACTATGATCTTCTAGTCCTTCATCATGTCTTCTTGTCCTTCTGCTTATCCTTAACCAGCTCCTCACCAAATCCTCACTAGGAACCTCCTTTGTTTCTTTAACACACTAAACCATATTGGCACATTCCATTCAATATGAATTAACAGTTCATCAACTAGCCTTCACTGTAACCAAACAGTCCCTCTTGCTAGTTTTCTCTGCTAATTCCGTGAACCACCCTGGTTCTTTATCTCAGCCCCCATTACCAGAACTTGTAGACCCAGGCATGAGTCTACAATGAACTGGTGTTTGACTGGGCCCTTGCAACTGGCACTCCACTTAGGCCATTCAACCATAAATCTATTTATATGTGTTGTCTTTACTCACCCAGGTGATGAAGTCTGGGATTTCAGTTGTAGAGTAATCAGCTCTACTTCCCAGAGGCCTGATCACACCAAGTTCTGCAGCTTGCTTCCCCAAGCAAGCCACCTTGATGACACCTCTGAGCATGCCTATACCCTCCAATGCTCACTTTGGGTTTCCCCAAATCTCCCATAGGGGCATAAACAAGGACACCCTACCAGTCTGTTAGGCAGGGTGCTTGCTCACAGACCTCCTGTAAGCATATCAGGGTATGTTGAGCCCTCAGAGCTCTTCCCCTCCCTGGCAGCCCGCGTTACCCGCCAGGGGTCCAAACCTACTCCCCTACAGACAGACAAAGTTCCCTGCTTGCTATTTCAGTCTTCACCCTCCCACAGCCACAGTTTCCTGATAGGTAAAGCACTATAGCCCAAAGCAGCCAACATCTTCTGCTGGGTGGAGGCAACATCTGCCTCTGGTAGTCCTTTGTTACCTACCAGCCAGGCTTTACTTACCCTAGTAGACCATGTTACCTACTAGGTTTACCTCACTTCTCCTAGTAAACCATGTTACCTACTAGTTTACAACGTTGCCAGCTAACCACACTTTGTCACTCTTCAGCATTTTGTCTTTATTTGAAGCCAAATCAACCCTCACCTGCAAAACCGCACACATGTGGATCACCACAGAGTGCCAACCCAAGCAATACCTCTTTAATAACATGGGCCACCACCAATGAAGTATTAAAGAAAATTCCCCAAGAACAAGGGATGCTAAATGATGAAAAATCCTATGCCTCAAAAAAGGAAATCAAGATTCCCTGTCCCAGCTCAGCCAATGATACATTGTCTATGTTGTATGCCACCAAGGATTTCCAAACCCTGATAAATGCTACCACCTGGCCCACAGGAATTTGAAAAAGTTTCTACAGTTTTAATGAGCATACTTATACCCAGGAGATGGCAAGAAGATTATCATTGCCATTCTTACAATAAAGTGCTATGAACCTTTGATTTATGCAGGTCTTATCCTATATCCTTTTAGCACTTTACCATTTCCAGTTTGATCTTCCTGGGTCTGTCCCCACTTCCCACCAAGCCCAAGAAAATGTGGACCAACAACTCAAATTATTCCATCCTCCAGGAGTCCCCTACAGCCCAGTCCATTTTACGGAGTATCCTTCAAACCCAGTCTATTTGGAGTTTACCTTAGAAGAAATCTTAATTCATAATCTAGAAGCCCAAACAAGAGAACCAGAGCTTGTTAGTTGTGAAGGAACTTGGATTACCAAACAACCCTTGCTATTTTGCAACAAATGTAACTACCTGCCCACATATTTGATACCAATGACCCCCCCTTGACTTGCAGCCCAATCACCTGCAAGAATCTGTTGCTACTAATGAGTCTACCACCACCTAGATATTCAGAGTCATGTACAACCTGCTCACTGGCTTAATTGATTCTATGGTGCCCTCCAGTAAACCATGGGCCATCATCAGAAAGTCACTGTCCTACATTGTAAAGTTAGCCCCCATCCTGTGGTGGACCCTTTCTTCTGGGCCTGTGGGCTGTCCGCCTGCAAGTTCTTAGAAACCTACTACAGGATGGATCCCTGACAAATTGAGGTATTTATGGGAGTGGTTTATTGAGTGGAAGTAATTGCAGATGATGTGAAACCATCAAACATATTTAATTTCAGTAAAAATAATACAGATAAAAAACAAGGAACAATGTAACCCTTTAGAATTACTGTAAACCCTCTGTTACAAATAGGCTAAAAGCCTTATAACTTTCTACATTATCAAGTTTTAAATAAAATCCAATCCAATAAAACACATTAATTATAAACAATCTTTAGTCCTTCAACCATTGTCTTTCTTATATTATTCATAAAACTGAGCTAGAAAATAAACTCTACAATTATTTTAAATAAAAAAGATAAAATGATTCAAAAACGACACCCACAGGATTCGAACCTGCGCTCCCATATGGAAAAGCCTTAGCAGGGCTCCGCGTTAACCACTCCGCCAAGGTGCCGATTAAGTGTTCTTTTCTGTTACTAATACTTATTTCACCATAATAGGACATTATTTTTAAAAAAGCTCTAAGAAGTTAAAACCAGACCAGTTTTTTAAAAAGGACCCAATGATCCCAAAATAAGTTTAACCTTATTAATTTTTAGTTAATTTTCACTTCCAGCTCTGTATATCTTGTCTTTTAATGGTTAAGTCAAGAGAATATACCAGGGCTTGTCACTATGGGCTGTATAAATAAATCAAGATTACTCAAGCCTTTTTTCAATAAAATATATACAAATAAATATCTAAATCATTAACATATAAATTTTTTAATGAAGATATGATGTTAATTTTTTATCAACACATATAGCTTGATTATGCAGGTATAAATTTATAGCTAGGCCATAAGGCTATATAATTTTATCAATCTTTGGCCCTTTAGTCACACTTTAGATTCAGAGCATGCCAGGAAAATTGTAGGATTATAAAATTTTAAACCAAATTTTAAATCATAATTAAGTGAATTTGAAATAACATTAGTGTCAAGTTTATATTTTCTGGGAAGTATAACAAACAAAATAAGGGGAAGATTTAAGAAGAGAATGATACCTTATTGAATATGAATATAGAATAATATATAGTATCATGACAAGCCACATGTTGTCAATGTACATCATGGAGGTCATGGGGCTTATCTGAGTAATGTTCCTCTTGAGTCACAAGGCTTAATCAAGTTGTGTTCCATTTAGGACCTGGATTGAGTGATCCTTGTCATAGATGGTTGACTGATAACGGTGCCACTAGTTTATTGACTGGCCGGTGAGCCATTTGGTGATTTATTTGGGGCGTTTATTCCCCAAGAGGGAGTAGTCAAAGATGTTGCAACATCTCCCCCTGGGGTGCTGGAAGGCAGAGCCTTGGGAATTTTCTTGAGAGTATCTGGTATGCGTGCTTGGTATTGATCCAGTTTGGTGTTGGACACAGGGAGCCTTGAATTTTGCTGGGCTGCTCTTTCCTTAAACAAACAGAGCTGGTTTTGATGCATACGTTTCAGCTTAGTCTAGAGCTCCAATCCCTTTGATGAGGTAGGTGTTATTGGGCTTAACTTCCATGACAATGCCTGGTCTGCGTAATCCTGGGTCAAGTTTGTGTTGATTGTGATTGATGACCCAGATCTTGTCCCCAGACTTGGAACCTTTCTTATTGCAGTGGGATTGCTTTCCTACTGAACCCTTTGTTGTTCCATCCTCTCTTGGTCTTCTCTGGCTTGTAGTACCTTTGGGTCATTACTTTCTGGCATCTTCTTTGGAAGTGGCAGTAATGGTCCCATGGTTGTACTGACAAGTGAGGGTTTCTGACCATAGACAAGCTCATAAGGGCTTTTGCCCATATTTCAGTTGACTTGTGTTCTGCAGACCATAAGGGCGGTTGGTAGCATATCGACCCAGGCTTTTGGATTGTTGGCAGATAACTTACTGAGGGCTTCCACTAGAGAGGCGTTTAGTTGTTTTACGTATCCATTTGCTTAGGGGTGATATGGGCTGGCTGTGACATGTTTTATTCCATTCTTGGCAAGGTATATGTTGGTGTCAATAGCTTTGAGTTAAGTGCCTCCATCTGTGATCAGGAGGTCAGGCTTTCCAAACTTTGCTATGATCTCTTTGTCAATGAATTGTCTCATGTTGATTGCCTTTGTGCTCTTTTGTAGCTTGTGCTACAGGCCATCTGGTTGCATAGTTGATAGCTGTTGATGATGCACTTCTTGCCTTTGCTTTCACTGGGCATAGGTCCCACAATATCCAACAGCCATACCTTGAAGGGTTGTGTGATGGATACAGGTACTACTGACTTGGGTGGTGCTTTGGTTTGGGTGTACTTCTCACAGACTTTGTATTGCTCCAATATTTCTCTGATATCATCCAGCATGTTGGGCCACCAGTAGCATGTCTCGAGGTATTCATGCAAGTTTCTGCTACAGGTGTGTCCCAAGTCTCTGTGATATTGGAGGATTGTGTCAATCTTTTGTGTTGACGGGATGTAGGGTACAGTGCCACTATTTGGAAGGATTCAGTGGAGGGTACCATATACATTTTTGAACAGATGTTTGTTCTTGAGGACTTTCTCTTGTATGTCTATTGATGTACCAGGTGGGAACCCTTCCTGGAGATTCCCCATGATTAACATGGGCCAGTTGGGGTTGCCATCAGTGCAAAGGATGTGTTTATTGTATAGCCTTGATAGGGCGTCTGCAGTAAGTATCTCCTTGCCTGACTTGTATTCAATTTGCATGGGGTATCTCTGTATGAGACTCATACATTTGTCTTGTCTTCTTGACAGGTGTTGTTGTGTTTTAAAGAATATCAGCAACTTGTAGTCAGTGAGTACCTTGAACGTCTGGGCTCCTTCCAGGCAGCATAGCCATTTCATGAGGCAGTGTATGATGACCACCAATTCCTTGTTGTGCATGAGGTATCTTTGTTTGCTGTCCAATAGCTTCCTTGATTCATATGCCATGGGAAGAATGTCCTTTTGGGCTGTTTAGATACAGAGGACTCATCCTATGGCATAGTCAGAGGATTTGGTTTCTAGCTCATAGATACCCTCACGGTTCGGGTATTGTAGGATGGGGGTGGTAACCATGCGTTTCTTTTGTTGGCAGAAATGTTGATCTTGTAAGGGTGTCCAGAAAAATTTGGTTGGTTTCTTGGTGATGGCTGACAAGGGAGCTGTTAGGGCTCCCCAGTCAGGGATGAACCTGCGTACATGGGCTATCATTCCAAGGAAAGTGTGGAGTTTGCTCTTGTTTCTTGGGGCTGGCATCTCTGTTATGGCATATATCTTATCTGGATCCGGTTTAATACCATCCTTGCTGATGATATGGCCAAGGAATGGAAGTTCAGTTGAGAAGAACTCACATTTGGACGGCTTGGCAATCAGTTGATTGTCTTCCAGGGTACAGAGAACTGAGCGGACATCTTCCTAGTGTTGTTGTAGGTTGGGACTATAGATGATGATGTTGTCTAGGTAGATGTTTCCTCTTTTTCCAATGTGTTCCTTGAATACTTCATCGATGAAGGTTACAAAGGTACTGGGAGTGTTTGTCATGCCAAAATTGCAAGACAACACATTCAAAGGATCCATATTTAGTTTGAAATGCGGTCTTCAGAATGTCTTCAGGTTTCACGCAAATTTGGTGGTAACCTGCTGTCAAATCAATTTTTGGAAAGATCTGGGACCCCCCAGGACATCAAAAAAGTCATTAATGAGGGGCAGGGGATACCTGTTCTTAATTGTGACCTCATTGAGGGCCCTGTAGTCTGTGACCAGGCGGAGTCCTCCGTCTTTCTTTGCCACAAAGAAGACAGCGGCACCAAAGAGTTACTTTGAGGGTCTGATGAGGCCTTTTTTGAGTGCTTTATCAAGGTTAGCTTTTAGGGTGTTGTCTTCTTGTGGTGTGAGGCGGTAGATGGGTTGTGCTTTAGGTACACTCCCTTTTAGGTTGATCTTGTGTTGTACATCCCAATCAGGGGGTAACCTGGGTAGTGTCTCTTGGAATACAGAGGGAAATTCACTGACTAGCTGGTCTCTAATTGGGTTCTGTCTGTGTTGAATTTCTGTGTTTTTGAAGTGGATAACCTCATACGTACAGGTGCTATAATTGATTTTGCTGGGGTCAGTTTTTTCTCCTGTTTCCATGATTTTTAAAAATACATGGTCCCTCATGAGAGTGTCAAGATGTGTTGGGTATACATGATGGTGGACTTCTCCTCACTGTATGATGAGGGTGGCACTGTCCCAGTCAATATGAGGTTTTGTCTTTCTCATCCAGTCTAGGCCAAGTATGACATCATATTTGGGGATCGGTATGATAGGGCCGCTAATTGTTGCTTGTACATCTCCAATTTAGGCACAGAAAGGTTTTGCCTCATAGGTAACTGGTGTGCTTTGGTTATCCACCATAATGACCCTCTTGATGTTAATTTGAGTGGTAGGTAACTTCATGAGGTCTGCAAAACTCTTGTTAATGAGAGATTGATCTGCTCCAGTGTCAAATAGTGCTGTGCCTTGGTATCTGCAAAAGCAGAAATAATAAGAGAGGAGTTTATTTCCAGTTTGGGTGGCAAACAGTAGAGGATTGCTGGAGGGTACTTGGATCATGGTGATTGAATCCACGTCCTGTTCTCAGTATGAGTCTTGTGAAGAGGGGGGAGGGCGGCTTGCCTAAGCACTCCCCTGAGCTTTTCCCTCCTTGTTGGTATCTTTGGTGCTGGCCTGGTTGGCTTGTGCAGTGCAATTCCCAGCTTGAGGATGGGTATTGTTGGCTCGGTTGTTTTGCTTATTGGGGTAAGGCTCTCTCTTAGCTGCAGGGTTTTCCTTATGCTTGTTGGTGGTGTATAGATTGTCAGACTTCTGAGCTGCGCGCTTTCCCTCTAGGAATACATCCTTGAGGTTCTTGCAGCAAGTCATGTCAAACTGATGTCTAATGTGTGTGGAAAGACCATTGTAGAAGTCTAGGCACAGTCAGGTTTATCAAAGTTGATGGTGTTGGGTGCTCAGTTGCGTAATCCTTCATATTCTGCAATTTACTCTTCAATAGTTCCTGTCATTTTGAAGGTTTGAAGCTTGGTCATCATCACTACGTCCAAGTCCTTCATGGAGAAATTTTTGAAGAATGCGGCCTTGAGCATTTCCCAATTCTCCTTCTGGTCAGGGTGTTGAGCTAGCCATTCAGTTACAAAACGTGAAGCATTTCCTATGATGCAAAGAGCAATATTGCTGATCCAGAGTCTTTGAGGGTAGTCCACTTGTTTGAACTTGCTTTGTGTACTGTTGATCCAAAGGGAGGCGTTTTTGCGGCGTAGTCCTGCAAAGGCATTAATTTCAGCGGTGCACAGGCGTTGAAACACAATATTGGGTATCTCAGGCTGCAGAGGCGCTGTTGTGGTTGGTGTGGTGGGCAACAGTCTGCGGGCTTTGAGAGCGTTGTACTGATTGATGGGCACAAGGACATTGTTGTAGATGACAAGGCCTGCAGGAACGTCTTGTCCTACTTCATAATCTCTCCAGCTGTTAGGGAGTACCATTGTTTGGGTTCTTTTCTTGGGAGGAATTTTTCCTTTGAGTTGGGTAGGTATGAATAACCTACCTGTGCTACCACTGTTGCGTTTATACTTTTGGAAAGTATAATAAACAAAATAAGGGGAAGATTTAAGAAGAGAATGATACTTTATTGGATATGAATATAGAGTAATATATAGTATCATGACAAGCCACATGCCATCCATGTACGTCATGGAGGTCATGGGGCTTATCTGAGTAATGTTCCTCTTGAGTCACGAGGCTTAATCAAGTTGTGTTCCATTTAGGACCTGGATTAAGTGATCCCTGTCCTAGATGGTTAACTAATAATGGTGCCACCAGTTTATTGACTGGGTGGTGAACCGTTCAGTGAGCTGTTTGGTGATTTACTTGGGGCGTTAATTCCCCAAGAGGGAGTAATTGAAGATGTTGCGACAACAGCAAGCTTGGTTTTAAATCTTTACCCTTTTAAAAGCTGATCAATTTTTCCTGTCAGAAAATGGAATAGGAACATTAAAAATCTATAGGAATAGCTTTTATAGAGCAAGCTTCTCTTGCACTGTACTTTTGATCTTTTTATTGCTGTAAAGTTAAAAGTATACATACAAAGTATCACAACATCTACAACCACTCCCTCTTGGGAAACTAATTCCCCAACTGACTTGCCAAATGATTCCCCAACTGATCATTAAGCCGGTGGCACTACTATCATTTAGCTATCTATCATGGGGATCAAGCATTCTGAGTCCTAAGCAGAACATACTTGGACAAGCCTGGTGACTTAAGAGGCAAAATCACTTGGATAAGCCCCATGACAACATGGACAGTATGTTGCTTCCCATGATACTATATATCTCTCTAAACTCATATCAATCAAAGTATCATTCTCTTCTTGATTTCACCTTTATCTTGTTTATTATACTTCCAAGAAGTATATACTTGACAGTCCAGAAAGAGATCAGAGAAAAGGAATAGAGAAATATATTAAAGAAAAGGATTAGAGAGATTAAAGAGGAAGATATCCAAGAGCGCAAGAGCTTAATAGAGAGGCTTGAAGAGAAGAGGCTGAAGAGGGAAAGCTGCATGCTGAAAAGAGCGCAAAAGGGTTCTCTGAAGCAGTTTGTCCAAGGAGGAGCAGGGTGCTGGGCTAAGAGATCTGGCAGCAATTTTTCTGGACCGCGGGATCAAAGACAAAGGTTAGAGAGGGCCAGAGAAACCAACCTAGATGGTAATTTGTTATCTAAACCAGTTGAGGGTGAATACAGAGGAGCTTTGCGCTCAGATAGGGGAGCTGTCAACGCTTTGGCGGGCAAGGTGCTAACACTTCAGGGGTTTGAGAAGAAGCAAGCAGCTTCCTATTCTGAACAGGGTGGGATTATGGAAACAGTGCAGTTTTGACCGCCACCACCATTAGATAATTTGGAGGACTGTTTAACAATGAAGATCATTGTTTAGAAGCCAATAGCTTAAAGTATAGTTGAGGAAGCATTGGGGAAGTGCTTTAAGCTTTGGAAAGGGTAATCTGGGGAGCTTACTTCATTGTGGAATGGAGTGATTTCCAATAGGTTGAGCTTTTTTCAGAAAGCCATTCTGAAGGCGGAAATGTTGAGAGCAAGGTGCTAAAATGAGGGACTAGCTAAGGAGTTAAAGGGTCCTTTCAATCCCAAGCTAGAGCTTTGTTGAGCGCTTGAACTGTACCTTGATGGTTACACACCTGGATGGTTTATCAGAGCTGGAGGACTTCTGAGCCTTTCATAAGCGTTATCCAAAGGGATAGCTGTTCAAAGGACGGCAGAACAGTGGAAAACCAGAAGATTTCTAAGAGGATCCCCTTTTGCTTTAATAAAGACTATTTTGACCCCTATTTGCTTCTTTTTGAATGAGAATTTCCATAGAAATAATGATCTTGGAGCTGGTCAAGAGGATCATAAGGAGCAAAAATTTAGTCTGTTTATTCATGAAAAACTCCTGGCTGTTAAAGGAGTAAAGCAGTATGTCAGAATATTGGGGTCTGCAAGATGTAGTTAACTACAATAAATTATTGTGCCAGCTCTTTGCAGAGAATAAGATGTTAGCAATCTGAAGAAATAACAGCTACTATTGTTTATAATAATCAAACCATTGTCTGGAACCTAGTAGTGGAATCTACTAGCTGGGATTTGGCAACAGTACAAAAACTTATAAACTGAGAATAGGTTCCTTACAGGTTATGAGGATCACATTTAATTGAAATATATATAGAGCAAGAAATGATAATTTTATTGCTGAAGAAAGCGCTAGGCATTTATAGCCCTAGCAGGCTTTTGGGAACAAAAAGAATACCTAGGGGGATTGAGTTATTCTCCGCAGTAGGTTTGGGAATAGCTGTCTTTGTTTTGTTTCCAGAAGATTGACTACTTATAGATTCAGGTTCAGAAGGAAGAATACCATCAAGATTTTGGGGTTGCTGCAGGTAGGTTTGGCCAATTTCCACAGAATAGGGTAGGCTCAAGCCTCCCAACGAGCCAAGAGGTTTACCATTAGACTCAGCTAGAACGTAGTTGCTGACAATCACCTTTCTTAAAAAAATTGTTTATGAATCTCATCTAACCTTCCCTTTTCTGCTTCTCTTTGAATTTTTATTTTGAGGTTCATACCCTGATTAATTATTTTGGTATAAAGCTTCAGCATCCCTTTCTTTTTGCAATCTTGATTTTGATGTTGTCATCTCTATTCATAACATCTTCTTGGATTTGGAAATGGCTTACATGGCTTAAAGAGTCTCAGGCTTAACCATGTAGATAATATGCTAACAGGAAGGCACCTGTGAAATACAAGACTTTGTGCTGATGGGGGGTTTGAGACTGGTCTGGGTCTGGGGCGTTACTCTTGAGGGTATTGAGACTAGGGATGTGATGGATCTATCTTGGCAATAACTTTATAATAAAGCAGCCACCTGGGCTAAATATGAGCCCTGGTTTGGTAGAGTCAGGTGGAATCTTTATTCACTAGATCTGGGCCCTTTTTAGGGCCACTGGTGGAGAATCCGTTTTGGATTCACACTTTTATGGATATGTAGGCTTGGATCTAACATTTTCCTCTGTGTTGTTTTAATAGGGCAAATTTATAAGTAAAGAGACATATTTAAAAATTATTTGTTGTATGATGCTATATGCTTATATCTGCTATTACTACCCCCTAGGTTTCATCCTGGAGCTTACCACCAAATGCAACACAAGTGGCACTATATTCCAGAGGGACGTTGAGCCACCCACCCAGGTCTCTTTTTAGAAAAAAACTGGCTCCTTCAAGTTTAGAGGACCCAGAGATTGGATCAAATCCGGTTCCACCAGCCAAAAGACAGCAAGAGTTAGAATCCAGTCCAAAACCGCCCACTCCAGCCCTAGTTGGAACCTACCCTTGGCCAAGAAAACTCCCATGGGTGCATGCCAGATGGCTATAAAAAATTGGCTACCTTATGCAATGAAATTTTTGTACTGAAGCTTGCTTCCCAGTACTGTTGATATATTTTTGATTGGTGTAACAAGCTATATTGCTCTGAGCTGGGGTGATGATGAATACTGAAGGCGGTTGGTAGTATCTTTACCCTAGATATACTTTATAGGAAGTCCTGGATTTAACCCCCCACAGATTATATTGTAAAGCTTACTGAGTTGCAGATGGGGTTGAAAGGCTATCAACCAGTATCAATATTCCAAGTTCAGCTGAATCAACCAACATAAGTTGTTTCTAACCCAGGGTCAATCAAGACTGATTGCTGGTTAACCAGTGGATATGTATTTATCCTGTCTCATTCCATGGGTTAATAAAATTGGAGACTGTTTCAATACAACACTGGTCCTTGTATTATAGAAGTGGCTTCTATTATGGAATAGCCTTGAAAAAAGATCAAGCTTTGATAGCTTTGCCTGGATTTCCTGCATTTAACCCAGGTGAACTATTAGTAGGTATAGGGATGAGGATATGACCCCCCAACTCCCCTACTCAATGTTGCTCCAAGATGGACAAGGTGGATTCTGGAAGATATACTAGGTCTGATTACAAGTGATCTTCTGGTTGAATGCAGGCCTTCCTGTGCTTATTTCAAGGTCAGTTTATTTCCTGCCAGCACATCCTTTGAGGTTTGCCACTATGATCCCTGCTGTTGCGTGATAATTGGCTATTGACTAGTCATCACTGGTAAAGTCAAAGTGGCAATTCATTAGACTTTATGGTGGCACATCTGATAGTACTCTTGCACAGATGATAGGTATTATGGTGGGTCAAGTGATTGATTGCCTTATTGAAGACCATTAGCTCATCTCTAAGATTGAACAGAACATGGGCTGAAAAGGGAAGGAACCCCATGAGCCAGAGTAGATTCTAGGAGAATTTTGGCTCAAATAAATATTCCTATCCCTATTGTTACGGTAGAAAATCAGAGAGAGGGATAGTACACCCTCGTAAAACCAGAAACCAGAAAAGAACTGCTGACAAACTCTTGAGAGAAATAGACAACTTAGATGCCATTATTGACAAAAAATGGGTCAAAGCTGGGGTTGCTCAAATAGCCCTGGAAAACCTAGACCTGCCATATTTTTATCCAAATAATTATGACAAGAAAATTACGTGTTATACGCTATTTGGAGATGGCAGCACTTGAGCCGCTGGTTGCCAGAATTCTCCAAATTATGGTGCTATCAACTCAAATTCCAATGCAGGTCCTCCCACTGCTGAAAATATTCTTGCCAACCAACCAGATGTCGCAAAACCCTACCACCCCCATCCCAAAGAACCTTAAGACTTCCCCCATCCCACTCCAGAAACTTGTTTCTAGATAGCTTATTATCACTGAGAAAATAAAATCATCAGATTTTTCAAACCCCCATTATGCTTGATCACCTGGACCTTCTGGTCCATGTTGTTGATAGTCTAATAACCTTTTTTCTGATGCTGCTACAGAGTGCCTTACTGTGCAGTGGCCTGCCCTGTACCTAGCTCTGCAACCGTTGTATTTTTCTGATTTACCTCTCAAAATGCTTTTCCTTGTTTCTGTGCTCATGTTGGTGTTCTGCTATACTGATTTTGGCTCAAAAATAATCAGCCCCTCCTACCAATTTGGCTTGGTACTTTAAAGCAGTTGATAATTTATTTGATTCATCCTCATCATCTATCTTTAAATAGCTCATCTTGCCACTTTATTCTTACACCTATATAAATCTTCAACCAATTGATAAATAAAGGATCAATCATTACATATTATTATACAGTTTATTGTACTTGCTAAGTAGTTTGACATTGGTCCTAGCTTACCTTTTGGTATTAGTATACATCAGATAACAAGTTCAGCAATAACCTGTTATCAACTCAACACCAATTACAACCCCCACTCTGCCCTGGCTAGAGTTTGCTGCACTCCTATAATAAATTCTCAACCTGGGCACGTCTGGGCTTAATTACTGATGTACCTGACCACTTTCATGGCCAAACTAGAGGAGTGGGGGCAGGAGCTCAAAAAATCCACCTGGTTCAAGAATCCCAGGCACCCTCCACAGAGCCATCCCAGGCCATATTGACCCAGGTCTTCATAGGGGGTTAAGCTTATTGCTATGAAGTAGCAGAAGCCCAAGCTTCTGATGCAATATCCTGGAGCCTAGAAGGCTGATGATGCCATGGGAGATCTGGGACCCTGTAAACAGTCCAGCTGGGAGCGTAAATTGCTGATCAGGTCAACTTTTTCCTTAAAGAGACACCTTACCCAAACTCAGATGGCTGGGCCAACAAACCTAGCCCTTGAGCCAGGACACCTGTCCAGGTTAGAAGATGCCCTGAGGATAGCATACTCTGACAGTCAAAGCTGGCTCACCTTGCATATGTGTCACAAGTGACAAACTCCTGTCTACCATGCTCATAAGAAACCCTCAACTACAGGATTTGAACCCTGATACCCTGCAGGCCGCCAGCCCGCATATTTTTGGGCTCAAACCAGAGCAGGATTTGACTTTGGGGAATCCCCTAAAGCTTGATGAACTAAAATTACCTGCATTGAGACTACCCACGCTAAAGGTTCCTATTAACCCAACCAATCAGAGGGCGGGCCAAGCCAAAGACCCCGGAATAACTTGGGCCACCACAAAAGGGGAAACAAAGAAACTTCCTGTAGAGCCCGGGCCGCTCAGAGATGATCAACCCCACAACCTGACAGGGAAATTTGAGTATTCTCAGTTCAAACCAGTGTTGTGTTCTGAGGCGCGGCACAGACACACAATGTGAAATCCTAACCTTAGGATTGAATTCATACTAAGTCTTGGTTAGATGACAGGGAAGGCTATGTAATTACCTTGCAGCCCTGGAAGAATAATCTCTACTAGCTGTGGCTAGAGAGAGGCGCAGAAGTACTGAAGACACAAAGACAAAAATGTGAATAGAACTTAATTTTTATTGGTGAATATGAAATGGAATATATAGTGGTTAGGAATACCACAAAACACTACCAGGACGGTAGGATCACTTGCCACCAGCATAAGTGGGGCAAGTGAGTTGCACAGGATCAAGAAACCAAACAATTGTATTTCCTGATTCAGTTATCAACTCATTTTGAGAGGCAAAAGCAAAAGCAAGAGATTTGTCTTTGAAATGGCCCACCAAAGACAAAACCAATACATGGTGAATAGCGGTATTCATGACATTGCCCCCCTAGATTGACCTTAGGGGGGTGGTACTTGCGGAGGAACTTGGCATGCACTCAAGCAAAATGACAACAACTGGAGAGAAGCTTCACAGTGTATTTGGACCCTTGTTTGAAGGTCACTTCCAAAGGGCCAATCCACAGAGTGTCCAGCTTATGCACGCGCCCACCTACTCTATGTTGGTAGTAAAGAACATGGTTGCCAACATCAAATTCAGGCAAAGGGGAGCGTTCAGCATTATTGGAAGAAAGTTCAAGCATATTGGTCTTGTATGCAGAAGTGTAGGCAGTAGCCTGTATATCAATTATGTGGTTGACTAGATCCTTGATGTGGTTGTTGGGATTCATGGCCTTATCAGAGGAAAGCAGGGGGGGCCCCAAGAGCAATGGGGTAGTAGCCTCTTGCCCATACAGCATAGCAAAAGGGGAGTACCCAGTGACACAATGTTTGCTATGGCAATACAAAAAGAGAGCAGCAGGCAAGTATAGGTCCCAGTTGGCAGCGTCAGAGTAGGTGAGCTTCCTCATGATTGTCAGGGACCCACTCTCGGGCGGCTGGCCTGCCGTTTTTGGAGGTAACTTGGGCCAGGTTTTTCACAGGAAGGGCCCACCACAAGAGAGGGGCTAACTTTAAGAGGTAATAAGCAGACTTTACTAACCAAGACCACAGGCTGGCATCCGGTAAAATGGTGTCCACCACCCCGGTGAGGGTGATGTACACTATACCAAAAAGCTTGCTGGTATGGTTGGTTGGCAGGCTGGGGAAAGAGGCTGTTATTGGTTTTGGTGTTACAGGTGGTTCCATATAAACGTTGTAGGACAGGAGATAGTCAAATTTTCATCTAAATAACTTGGGGGTAGAGAATATCCACAGGCCTTGGCAGTTGTATCTGATAGCAGATTGGATGCGGGCTAATGGGTCAATTTTGATGATTTTCTCTGGTGTGTAATCCTTATTTTTGGGCTTTAATGGGTAATCAGTAAAATGAACAGGCCCAAAGGGAGCACCAGGTGGACAGAAAACTGTGGGCAGAAGGGCAGGAGGGCCGGGAGATCTCAAACTTAACTTATAGACAGCAAATACAAAATATGGTAATAGCTGTATGAGCCAAAGTAACATAACCTTTATTCAAAAATGGCAATAAGTTTAGAGCGCGGGGTCCTTTGGTCTATATAGCACCCCACCTCCAAACTTAACATTTTCCATGGGGGGTTCATCAGGGCATTGGGGAAAGCTGGGCTGGGGGAATTGGGTACTCGGATCTGAAGGCAGCAAAATGGTGCTTGGCCCGGGAGTTCTTTCATTGGTCAAAAATCTTGATTTGGCTACCTGATTATCTTGCTTTAGCGTTGTAGTCATGGGGCCAGGCCGCAGGCCCGCGCCTCTTTCCTGAGTAGACTCCTGATTGGTTGCTTGAGAGGACTTCAAACTCATGAAGTTTACATAGGCACCATCTCTGCCTTCATTAGGCAATTTGAGAGGCTCCTCCTTGGGCGCCACCATGGTCAGGCTGGTGTTGGTATTCTGGCTTTGGGAACTCACAGGAGCCTCAGCTTGCAGGGGTTCAATCCCCAAAAAACACGGGCAGGCGGCCCAGCAGTCCATAGGCCCGGCGGCCCGTAGGGATCCAGGGCCGGGGTTCAAATCCTGCTCCCGGGCCTGGGTTTCCAGAGGGGAAAAATTGTCAATCTTGACAATGATAGAGACCAGTGTTGAATTTGCACGCTCAACCGCCCCATTGGTAGAAGGATTGTAGGGGGCAGAGAAGAACTGGTATTTCCAAAGCTTTGACAACAGAGATTACTAGCTTGGCATTGAAGAGAGTCCCATTATCTGAGAGTAACACTTGAGGACAGACATGGCAGTAGAAAACATCTTGTAATAGGAAGGCAGCAGTTGTCTTAGCCGTGATGTCCTTTGTAGGACAAGCCTCTACCCACTTGCTGAAGTGATCAACAGCAATCAGAATAAAGCAACAGCCAGAACATGAGCAGGGGAGAGGACCTACCACGTCAATGCTAACAGTGTGAAAGGCATGTTGCGGGGGGACTAATTTGAACTTGTGGGCAGAAGCTCAAGGCCTCTGCAGCTGGCAGTTGTGGCAAATAGCTATGACGTCTGGGATCAGCAGACAAAGGTTCTCCCAGAAGTAATTCTTTCAAAGCCAGTCAAAAGACTTGGCAATGCCTCCATGCCCAGTCTCTTTATGAGCTTGCAACACCAATGAGAGGCAAAGGCTGGGTCGTACATAAGGCAGATAATGGTCCTGTATCTTCTTGAAGAGATGATTGTTGCATATGAGGGTATCTTTGGATAACTTAGTCAAGGCCAGTTATACCTCTTCTGTCTCACTTTCCCAAGAAGAAGGGTACCCAATTAGTTTGTATAACCAATTGGCCTCCGCAGGATGCAAAGCAAGAATGGGCATTATGGAGAGCCCATCAGCGTTCTGGTGTTGAATCCCAGGGCAATAGAGCACAGTGAAGTTATAACCTTAAAAATTTAGGGCCCATCTAGCTAGGCGCCTTTCAGGCTCCTTCAGCTGTTGTAACCACTTAAGTGAAGCGTGATCAGTGACAACTGTGAAGTGGCTATCATATATGTAGTGACAAAACTGCTTGACTGTATGCAACACAGCAAGACACTCTTTTTCTGTGACACTATAGTTATTCTCATGCTTGTTTAGCATGTGGAAAGTGTAAGCCACAGGATGGTCTACACCCTTGTTGTCTAGTTGGGCCAGAATGGCTCCAATAGCTAGATTGCTAGTGTCAGTGTACAGGATGAACTCCTTATCATAGTCAGGATACACTAGGATTGGTGCCTCTTTGAGTTTTTGCTTAAGGGTCTCAAAGGCTTGCTGCTGACTGGCAGTCTATTTGAAAGGGACATTACATAACAGATAGACTAGAGGTTCACTAGTATTGGCGAAGTCAGGGATAAACTGTCTATAGTAGCCCATCATCCCTAGAAAGACTTGTACCTCTTGCAGGTTGATGAGCGGAAGCATTTTGTTGATAGCTTCAAACTTCTTAGTCATGGGGAGAGTCCCTGTCTGGGTTACTTCATGACCCAAGAATTCAAGACACTCTTTGAAGAAAGCACACTTGAAAGGTTTTAGTTTGAGGCCAGCTTCTCAAATCTTTATGAACACCTCTTTGAGATGAGCCAGGTGATTGGTGAAGGTAGCGCTAAAAACCGTTATATCATTCAAGTGTAATAGGATGCACAACAACTTCAAGTCACAGAGGATGAAGTCCATGGCCCTTTGGAAGGTGGCCAGGGCATTGCAGAGTTCCTGCAGCATACAAGTAGGCTCAAAAAGCCCTTCAGAGGTAATGAGCGCGGCTTTTTGACAATCCTCGGGCAATAGGTTAACTTGCCAGTATCCAGATGCCAGATCCATCGTGGAGAAGAACTTAGAGCCTCCAAGACGTCAGAGAGCATCATAAATACACAGCAAGGGGTATGAGTCCTTCTTGGTCAAAGAGTTCAATTGGCAATAGTCCATCACAATACAATGACCCCCATCCTTCTTCTTCAGGATGAGTAGCAGGGATGCCCAAGGACTTTGGGAAGGTTCCAGCAGCCCAGCATCTAACAGTTGTTTGAGCTCTTTAGATACCTGGGCGTCCTCTACACAACTGCTTCAATATGGTTTAGAACGGAAGGGAGGAGCGTTGCCAGTGTCAATCTGATGGATAACGCCTTTGGCTAACCCATAGTTGGTACTGTCCTTAGCAAATATGTCAGAGAACTGGTCTAGAAAGTCTAGCACCTTTTTCTGTTAAACCAGGGACAACTGAGGAAAGTCTTGAGCAGTGAACAAGGATTAGACTTGGGGCTCATCCTCAGGTAGATTAAAATCTTGGAACGTGCCAAAGGGATGAAGAGACAGGACATAAAGGAGCACTCAACAACTTGCCATATCCAACAACCTGCCCCCTAGACACGGCCATGGGGAGAGCAGTCAGGTTGGCTACCAACAACTAAACCGGGTCCTTATGGGAGACATCTAGGATCCCAGGACAGAGATAAGGTTTGTTGCGCCCTAACAAGGGGGGAGAGTACAACTCCAGGAAGGTTTATTCAGGTAGTTCATATGATATCTGGGAGTCTAGGATGTCCTGAGAGCCAGGTGGGATGGTGACAGCAGACGTGGCTAGGAGGGGGATCCCTTCAGACGCAGGACAAGCCATGGATGTACACTTCATGTCTGAGGAGTGGGTGCAATATTTGAGGTTGAAAGCCCCAGTGGGATACTCCAAGGCACATGTCTTGAGCCGTTTCCCAGGAACTTTAACCGGCTCTTCAAAGATCAGAGGGACTTCATACCCTAGAATAGAGAGGTAACCATCTTTTAAGTTGATTATCCCATTATATTCCCTAAGGAATTGGGTGCCAACTAAGAGATTGTAACTCTCATTTTCCAAGACAACTGCTGGCGCAGCTAGAAGAAGTTTGCCAAACTGCATGGGTAGAGCAGAGTATGCCCCTATGGTGCGGGTCATAGACAGTCCAGCTGTACCATACAACTGGTGATAATTAAGGTCAGGGGCAAGTTTGAGTTTCTTCACAAGCTTGGAGGAGACAACGTTGACTGGCAAGCCAGTGTCTAGAACAGCCTTGATCTTCACTTTTTGAATGAGTATCTCTACTTGAGTGGTAGTGCAACCAAAGGGGAGAAGGACAGCCAAGATATCTTGAGCCTCTGCTAATTCCTTATCCCACTTCTCAATCATGCATCTTAATCCTAGGAACTCCTTATAAACAGTCTGGAGAGGGAGCATAACAGATACATTCTTGAAGACAGTGTCAGCAACCTCAGCAGCTTCTTCTGACAACTCCACTAGCACGGGGGACCTCTTAGCCTGTGTGAGGTAAGGGCAAGAGACAATTTCTTTGGCTTCAGGTAAAGGCTTAGCAGTAGTTGTAGTCTTTCCTGAGCGTAATTTATAGGGGACTGTAATGGTTTCAGGAACAGCCAGAACAGAGTACCCATATGCGTTGGCGTTGTCAGTATCAGAGCCATCCAGGTCAGAGTTGTCAGAGATATTGTGGAACAAGAGGAGGATAGGAGGAGCCTCATTATCAGCAGGCTCAGAGTCAGCTATAGAGTGAGGGATCCAAAGAGACTGGGAAGAATTTTCAACCAAGAGCGTCTCTGCCTCTAGGTTGACTGCTCTTTTCCCGCCTTCTCTTTTGGATCAGCTCCTTCAACCCGCAGGTTGGTGCAGACTTGAGAATGGTGACCTATCTGACCACAGTTGTGGCAACCTTGGCGTCAAGGGGGAGTTTGCAAGATCATGGTAAGAATGCAAGGGCCACAGGAAGATGAACCAGTGTTAGAAGTAGCTTGACCTTCCCTAACAACTGCCCCAGAGTGGGTGAGGTGCATATCCTGCAACAACGTCTTTATGCTCTTCATGGAGGAAAGCATAGCCTTATGGGCTTTGAAGTGAAAGCACAGAAGTTGGTTAACTTTGAGGGCTTGAGCACAAGCCATGTAAGCTTCATGAGCTGTCAATTGTCTCCTCATGCTCAGTTGCTGTCCTTCCATGTAGAATCTGTCTGCAAACTTGGCTAGCATCTCTTTAGGCTTGAAAGCAATATGCATGAAGGCGTCCTTCTTTACTTCCAGGCTAAGGTCACCACTGAAAATGCCAATCAAACGCTGCTTCATGTCTTCCCATGTCTCAATGGTGGGTAGTTCAGGCACCACCACCTCCTGGCAAGTTGGATGTAGACAGGTCAGAATATGTTCTTTCTTAACTTTTTCTGAAGCTTGTCTCACAGCAGCTTTGTAGATAGTTAGGAAAGCTGCAATTATTGAGATTTTGGGGTCAAAGACTTGTTTAAAGGTAGGCTTCAAGTGTGCTTTGGGAGTTGGGCCACCATTGTTGCTATCAAGTACGTTTATATGCGGGGGAAACTCTGCTTTGGATTCAGAGGGGGGCTGTCTAGCCCATAGCTGACAAACACTCTCTTCAAGGGTAGTCAGGGTCTCAACAGCGCAAGCACCTGTATCAAAAGCTTGAATGGACTGTTGTGTGGTAGTATCCAAGCGTTGACCTTGGGTGGTCACTATTGTGGAGAGCTCAGCCAGTCAAGAAGTAAGGGATGGCCTCACTGAGAGGCAAGGAGTGAACCTATTGTTGAAACCGCAGGCTCAACCCACCAGCAAGGTTCCAACCAAGCAGGTTTGTGACCCGCAATCCGATTACCCGGTGACTTGAAGCCAGACCAGGAAGTCAACTCGGATTACCAAATCAATCAACATGAACAAATGATGATCCCTCACGGTGGATACCTCAATTTGGTGCTTGACTCATTAGCAGGATCAAGCCACCCCCTCTTTCATCCAGCTGTGTGATCACCAATCATGTTCCTTCTATCCATTGATTCACAATAGCTATATATATACTATCTCACAATAAAGATTATTATCTATCCTCTAAATATTTTTCCCCTTGTAACTCTGCTAAAACAGCACAGTTACAACATTGGTAGCAGTGGGTAGGTTCTCCATCCTACCTTATCTTGAAAAATTCCGCCTGTTGCCTGCACACGCCGCGGCCAACAAATCCTCGACCAAATTATGTCTGGCCTCCCGCCTGACTGGACGCTGTATACTCCTGGTACCAAGATACCTGATGGTTTTGTTCTCTACCAGAACACAGTGATCCCGCTACCCGCCTTCAACGCCCTGTCTGCCATAGGGTTCTTCCAGGCACCCTCATCAACGCCACAACCAGCTGACAAGACCACCATGCCCGCCTATGTTGCATAAAGACTTCACAGCGCCGCCTTGGAACCCTTTGCGGGGGCCAAAAACAACAATGCTGCCGCATGGATCCAGTCTGCCCAAAGCAAGTTGGCTCAGATGGAGTACCCACAGCAGTTTTGGATTGCGGAGATTTCCATCTGTCTGACCCATGACGCTGGCACCTGGTGTGACAAATGGCACAAAGAGCACACAGACAAGAACTGGGACACCTTCAAACAGGTCTTCTTGGCGCGGTTTGTGCTCAAGGATACAGCACTCATGATCATACACCAAGTAAAGAACCTGACTCAGACAGGCACCGTGAAGGAACTCACCCGCGCCTACAAGGAACTCCGTCTCCGCGCCCCATCTGACATGGCCTTTGACACTCCAGCAACACACCTCATGTACTATGACGCTCTCAAGTTGCACGTGATGAGACATGTGAACCTGGACCAAGTTACCAACTTACAAAGCCTGTACCGTGAAGCAGAAAAAGCGGAACAAACCTCCAACACTCTGCACAAGGCACAGACTGGGAAACAAGAGAGACTCAAGGACTCACATTCAAGTGGGTGCTCCTTGCAACCACCTCCTGGAGGTAATGGCAACAACAACCACAAACCCGCGGGTTCAAATGGGAATGGGAATAACGGCCAATCAAATTGCACCCATTTCTGTATCACCACCACCCAAGGCAACCAAGACAAGGGAAAAGCCCGGGGAGAGCACTAAGCAAGACAAGATCTCCCCACACAACTCCTGACTTGCCCAACAATGAATACTGACCCAAGAACGTGGACCAATGTTCAATGATCCAAGTGCCCTCGGAAGACCCAGTACTGTACACCATTGCCAGACATCCCAATAAATTGATGTCTTATCCTTTCCGCTTTTGCAGTTACACAGGCTCATCACTATTGGACTTGGGCGCAGATCAAACTTTAGTCAACAGCAGCTTTGTGAACAAATTCAAGCTGGCCACTAATCCTTTGCGGATTAAAAACGTGGTCCTGGCTGATGAACACCACATTGCCATGATCAAAGAAACTGCCCCCTTCTCTGTCATGCTTGAGAACCTCCACTCTACCATCCAAAGTCCCATCATCAACTTCCCTAAGTTTGACATTGTACTGGGACTAGACTGGTTGCAGAAAAACAACCCCCACGTGGACTGGGCAACCTCAGTGCTGACCATCAAGCGCAAAGGTGTCAACCACCAAATCTACCCAGACTCTGTAGACCAGCTCCTACAAGACCACATCTTTGTACGCATCACAGAGACTTTGGATGAAAAGGAGAACCTGAAAGCCATTGACTGGGACTCCTGTCAGTATGAAATCATACACTTCAAGGACCACCAGGACACCTCCACGCCGCAAGACCGTGACATTGTGGTCCGTCACCCAGAAATCTTTAAAGAGGTGTTGCCTGGGCTACCCCCTGAGAAACACATTTAACACTCTATCCAACTCAAGGGGGCCGTACCCAAGGCACGTCCCATCTATCAACTAACCCTAAACAAGGATGATGCCCTACACGCCTATCTCAAGGAAGCACTGGAAAAGGGACTTATCTGCCCCTCACAGTCTCCCTTTGGGGCTGCTGTATTCTTTGTGGCCAAGAAGGACAGTACCTTACGCCTGGTCACGGACTACCACGCCTTGAACAAAGTCACCATCAAGAATTATAACCCTTACCACTAATTGACAATCTCTTTGACGCCTTGGGAGGAGCCTCTGTCTTCTCCAAGATTGATCTAACCGCGGGCTATAACCAAATCCACATCAAGGAGGAAGACATCCCCAAGACAGCCTTCCACACTAAGTATGGTTCCTACGAGTGTGTGGTACTCAACTTTGGCATGACCAATGCCCCATCCACCTTTGTAACCTTCATGAACAAAGTGTTTGTGCCACACATAGGCAAACACACCCTCGTGTACCTAGACAATATCATTGTCTACAGCCCCTTGGTGGAACAGCATCACAAGGACCTGGAGGAAGTCTTTGCAACCCTGGCACAACACAAACTGCTGGCCAAGCCCTCTAAGTGCCAGTTCTTCTGAGAGCAACTACCCTTCTTGGGACACATAGTCTCAAAGGACGGCATCAAACCTGACAGTCAGAAGATACAAGCCATCTGCAAAATTCCACCCCCCAAGGACAAGTCAGAACTACGCACCTGCTTGGGAATGGTGGCCTATGTACAACGTTTCATACCTGACTGCGGCGTCTTGACCGCCCCCTTGTCTGCCATAACAGGCGCCAAGTCCAAGTTTGTATGGATCTCCCAACGCGACCTCTGTTTCAGACATCTCAAGGAAAAGCTCACAACAGCGCCTATCATACAATACCCCAAACAAGACAGAGAGTATCAGATGGAAGCTGACGCTTCAGATGCATCCATTGGGGGAGTACTACAAATTAAGAATAGTGACGGTGACTTCCTGCCCGTAGCCTACAAGTTGCGCAAGCTGACAGATGGCAAGTGTTGATACCCTATCCACAACAAAGAACTACTGGCCATTGTACACTGCCTAGTCAAATGGCGCTGTTATCTGGAACGGCAGGAAGAATTCACAGCACTAACTGATCATAAGTTGCTCATCTATTTCAAGACACAAGCAAACTTTTCACGCTGCCAAGCGCAGTGGATGGAAATCCTAGAAAGGTTTAACATGCTCATCCAATATAAGCCCAGGGCCAAACTTGCCATGGCGGACACCCTATCCCGCCTGTATGTCCGCACTTCTAGGAGTAAAAATGGGCTCAACCCAGACTGGCCTCCCCTAGTGCTTGGTACAAAAGACAAAGGTTTCCCTGCAGGCACAACCAATATCACCAAAGAAACAGTCATCAAGAATGAACACCTCTTTGCTGATGTATACGGGACTCTTCACAGAAAGATGTCAGATGGCACAACCATTCCCTACATTCCCACACATCAACAAGTTGATACCATTCTTTGCTACCACAGAGATCTTGGACATATTAAGAGCCAAAATCTATAAAAATTCCTAAAACATAAAGCATGGTGGCAAACCTTATACTGCAATGTCCAGGAAGTGCTAGAACAGTGCAAGGTCTGCAAAAAGTTTTCCAGAAGCAAAACCCTGCCTAAGTCTGTACTCCCCATTCAAACCCAACTACCGTTCAAGGTATGGGCTCTGGACATTGTGGGCCCCATGCCAGGAAAGCACAACAACAAAAAGTACATCATCACAGCCATCAATTTTGTGACAAGGTGGCCAGTAGCCCAAGCGGTGAAAATACACACCAGTAATGACGTCCAATAATTCATTGGCAAAGAGATAATCAGTAAGTTTGGAAAGCCAGAACTCCTGATAACCAATGGGGGCAAAGAATTGACCTCCAAAAACACCAACATGTACCTCGCCAAAAATAGGGTCAAACACACCATCACAACACAATACTATGCTCAGGCCAATGAACGCGTAGAGCAGCTTAATGGTAGCCTTGTGCAAGCCTTAGCCAAACTCACCGCCAAGAGACCTGAAGACTGGTATAAGCAGCTACCAACTGCATTACTTGTGTGCCAAACCCAAGTGAACAGATCCACCGGGAAAAGCCCTTTTGAACTGGTATACAGCACGCAGCCTAATATCATTCAAGCATTGACAGGACCCAAACAGGAAATTCCAAGTCAAGTCCCCCCTCGCTCTGACCCTCAAGTAATAGAGGCCAACTGTAAAGTTCCGCAGTCCACCTTTAGCCCTAGATCAGGATGTATTTCCCAGACCATCAAAAAAGATGGCCCACATGCAGGCAAAACCCCTCCAAAACCTGGGGGACTTGGCTCACACAGTAGATGAACGCTTTGTGTTGGCCTTCCCGGCCAAAGTTCTCATTTCCCCTTTGGAGTCCCCCCACCTGCGGAAGAGACATTAATTTAGTTGGATTGCTTGTTGTCCTGGTGTTGCCCGGTCCTGAAACAATTAGCAAACCAACAAAAAAATGCGGGCCACATGAAGTTGGAAAGGTCAAATCTGCGGCCCAGGGAAATTGGGTACCAAAACCCACAACCAAATGTGTCCCAGGTAACTAATTCCTCCGGCCCAGGAGTCCCCCAGCCTGAAACAATTGGGTTCCAGAGCTCTCTGGTGGAGACGTCAGAGGAAGGCATTAGGGAAAATGCGCACCCTGAGTCCTTGGAAGGTTCCTAGCCAATAAAGGGGCTAAGCCTTACATCTGGCCCCGCAGTCCCTATTTTCTGGGTCTCAAACCAAGATAAGATTGGCTAATACTCTTTAATAGGCTCCCCTTTAGATTGCACTCCAATAGCCCCTTTCATAAACCCTCCCATCCTATCACCCCCCTTTGCATAAAATGGAAGCATGGGCTGTCAGGTCCCTTGCTTACCAATTCCAATTGTTGAATAAACTCCTGACTTTGCAAATATTTTGTATTTTAAAGTTTGTTTAACAATAAAGGTATTTATCCCAACTCCCGCTGTTGTTCCTGCCTCCCGCTTTCTCTGGCCTGCCTGCCCATCTGCCCATCTGCCTGTCGTTTTTTTGTTGGGAATTGTTCTGAGAAAAATAACTTGGACCATTCCCTGTTATTTACCCGAGTACTTAATTGTCCCTGCCAACTGCCTTCCCTGGCCCGCCTGCCTGACTGCCCGCCTGCCTGTCGTTTTTTGTTGGGAATTGTTCCAAGTATATTAATTTGGATCATTTACTATTATTTACCTGTGCACCTGGTCCGTCCTCCCAGTAGTCTTAGCATAAGAAGGGTACCTGCTGAAATCATGTTGTCACCTTGGTATAAGATGGCTATGTGGATACTGGTGCCCATTTCCCTCTTGTTCTGGTCCTCAAACCCAGTCTTTTGGAGCAAACTTTCCTTGATTTCTCAATCTTCTGAGTTTATTCCTAGTCACTTTACAAATGTAATTGAGTATCTCACCCAGATTCCCTTCAAACCAGGATCCTATGGGTTGTTTTCTTGGTTGTCTTCTCATCTTGAAGAGTTGTTGCCACCTATGGAATCTGTGACTACTGAAACTCCTTCTTCTGACTTGGTCAATCCTTCCCCCTTGCACCAAATCCCTGAGTCAATTACAGAGGTCCCTTTCACTTGGGATCACTCTCTATGGTTACTTACTGGAGCCATGGTCATGGCTTTGGATGCATACTTCCCTCCCCTTTCACATCCGGTCTCCTTTGGGAGGCCCCTTTGAGCGGCTATCCCAGTTTTGCACTCGATGGCATCCTGGTGGTTGGTCCCACCAGGATAGGAGCCAGACTTTGTTAGTCTAGCCCCCATCTCTTACATAATTGGTTAGCCAATTAATTTAGCTTTTGAAGCCTTTTGCAATTGGTTGCACTCCCTTGTGCTTGCTCTGATTTTTGCCAGCGTGGGTTCCCTGATCTCTGGGACCCTTACCGTCCTGGCCACTGCGTCCCTTCTGTCCACCTTGAAGAAGTGGGCCTCAGAACGTGCTAAGAGTGCATCCATAGCTTCATCTGTCGCCTCTGCCATCAACGTAACGTTGGTGAGTCCATGCACCTCCCCACCCACAGCAGCTGTCAAGGAAAAAGTCCTTGACGCTTTGGGTGAGCTCCAGCTGCGACTGTCAGCAGATCTTTCCCCCTCAGATATTCCCATCACAGATGCTCAATGCTCAGTTGCTCTCCTGGATGCCTTAGATGGAGACATGCGTCTTTGGGTAAGAACCCTCTTACGCCAGAGTCAGGAAGTTGGGGATTCCTCCTCCCTTCTTACTTTGGTGGCTGCAGCAGTAGCAGCCCCGGGATCCAAGTCTACCACTATCTTTAAGATGCTCCAATCAAAAGGGTTGGCATCAGACCTGGCATCTCACATTGAGGCTTTTGCTGTGAAAGCAGCTTCCTTTGGCCTTCCTGTAGAGGTAGCAGTTGCCATGTTCCGCCACTCATTGGATCCTGCTTCAGCCTCAAAGGAGGCTTGGGATCCTGCTCCTGGATCCTTGGAAAAAGCATTTGGTCTTGCTTGCCGCCTGAGCGCCCTCCCTGCCTACACCCCCAAGCAAGGCATCATGGCCTCCTTTCCCGTGGTTAAGAATCCCCCTGCCAAAGCTCCTCAGAAACCGGCTAAGTCCCAGGGTGGGATAAGTGTCTTATGTCCTAATTGGCCCACCACTTCTGGTTTGGTCTCTGAGTTTGCAGCGTCTGCCAACATCCCTGATGTTGCCTCAGGAGAGCCTTCTGGTTCTATCTTGAGTATGCAGAATAAAGAGGATTTGTCATATTTCCTTTTAAATGCAACCTTCTATACACACACCAGAAAGGCCAAGGTCACTGTATTAATTGACACTGGTGCAGCGGGTAATTTCATGAACTGCACCTTAGCAAGATCTATGGACCTCACCTGTCTTGGCCCTAAAGAATTGTTGGGCGCAAGTAAGGTACCAGTTACGGCATATCCTGTTTCTAAACCCCTTAGTTACTGTACTGGTAACCATGTATTTGTTAGCAGATTCTCAGCCGTGGATGATCTACTATTTCCTGTCATCCTTGGAGTGGGTTGGTGGCGCCAGCATCAGGTTCACATTGACAGACCTGAAAATGAGCTCCACTTCTCCTTGGACGGTTCTGCTGGTGTTTTGTCCTTGCTAAAACCTGGAGTAGAGCCCCCTAAGAGTTGCTTGTCCTTAAAAGCCTCTCTGGAGGTACCTTCCCCAGTGTTGATCCCAGGAATCCTGGCACCGTACCAAGATGCATTTGATCTGTCCCTTGCTACTGCACTCCCCCAACACACGCATCATGATGTGACCTTTCGGACTACTGTAGACCTGGTAAAGATTGATGCGCCCATGTACCCACTCAGTGAGCGTGAGGACAAAGCATTAGGTGTCTGGCTAGACAACATGCTGGTCAAAGGGTGGATCATAAAGAAGCCTTCATCTGTGAGCTTGCCAGTAGTGTTTGCAGAAAAATCAGACAGAACCCTGCGCCCTTGTGTGGATTACACCCTCTTGAACAATGTGACTGTTTTATATTGTTATCCCCTTCCTCTAGAAGCCTCTATTGCCCAATCCATTGCTAAGTCTAGGGTCTTTTCCAAGTTGGATCTTGTCAACGCTTTCAATCAGGTTCAGGTGGCAGAAAAAGATGAGTGGCTTACAGCTATCAAAACTCAACGTGGCTGCTTCCAATTCAAGGTAATGCCATTTGGGTTGAAAAACGCGCCTGCCATCTTCCAGCGGGTCATTGAGGAAGCTTTAGGAGACTTGCGCTTCTCTTGTGCAGTTGCATATATTGATGATATTCTGATTCATTCACCAAATGCCAAGACACATGCCTGAGATCTGGTTGCTATGGTAAATGCTATCCAAAAAGCAAATCTGTTCATCAAACCCAGAAAGTGTGAGTTTTTCAAATCACAAGTCACTTTCCTGGGGAATTTGGTTCTGAAAGATGGTCATGTGGTGTCTCCTGATAAGGCCCTTGCTTTGTGTGAATGGGCCACCCCACGGAACCAGAAGGAGTTACAATGCTTCTTGGGTACTGTCATATTCCTCAAGAAGTTCTCGCCCGCTATCTCAGAGCTGGCAGCCCCTCTTCACCCCTTGGCTGGTAAAAATGCACCTTTTATCTGGACACCCCAATGTCAGCAGGCGTTTGAGGCTGTCAAAAGGGTCTTTGTGTCTACACCAGTTCTTCGCCATGCTGACACATCCAAGCCATTTATTGTGGCCTGTGATGCTTCCAATGTGGCCATTGGGGCAGTTCTTCTTCAGGACCATGATGGGCATGAACTCCCAGTTGCATACTATTCTCGGAAGTTTGCATCTAATGAGCAATCCTGGGCCATCTTTGACAAAGAACTTCAGGCTGTGGTGGACTCTATTACCCATTGGCGCCATCATCTCCAAGGAGCCAACCATGAGTTTGTAGTACGCACAGACCACAAGGCGTTATGTTATTTCCAGAAACCCCAGAAGTTGCTCCCTTGTCAGGCTAGGGTTATGCAGACCCTCTCATCTTATAAGTTCAAGTATGAGTTTGTCTCAGGCTCTCTCAACATTCTCCCTGATCTGCTCAGCTGTAACCCATCAATGTTCCCATCCAATGCTGAGGACAATCCCCAGATCACTCTCATTCCCACATTGTCAGTTCTGTTGCCCACACCGGGACTTCTGGTCCTATTGGTTCCGGTTCCAGAGTTCCCATTAGTCTTGCTGGGGTCTCTCCTTCATGATGTTGTATCCACCTAGTACACATTGCCGGATGGACAGGTGATACTGTCTAAACTTTCCCCAGAACACCCATTATTGGGCCCTTATGTTCTAAAGGAAAGGATAGTTTACCAAAACAACCGGGTATGGGTCCCTAAATCCTTGAGGGAACGTATCCTGACAGAACATAACAACTCTCTGCTGTTTGAACATCCTGGCTCATCCAAATTGTTGAACCTGATCCAACGCACCTACAGCTGGCCAGGAATTACCAAAGAGATTACACCTTGGATCAAGAAATGTGTAACCTGTGCCCGTTCCAAGCCAGATTGCTCTGGAAATAATGGTCTTCTACACCCCCTGCAACAATCACAAGGTCTGTGGTCCTCCATTTCAGTAGACTTTGTGGTAGAATTGCCTCCATCAAATAGTTATGATTCCATCATGGTTGTGGTAGATTGTTTTACCAAGTATGCTGTGTTTATTCCTTGTCTCACTACTCTTAACTCCCTGGGAATAGCCAATTTGTTTGTGAAGCACATTTTTACCAACTTCAGGTTGCCTCAGGAGATAATTAGTGACAGAGGTCCTCAGTTCACCTCCAGGTTCTGGGAGAACTTACTGAATATACTGAACATCAAACCTTGCTGCTCAACCGCATATCACCCACAATCAGATGGACAGACAGAAAGAGTTAACCAGACCATGGAGCAGCACTTGAGATGTTATGAAAATGCGGTAATCAACTCTTGGTCAGACAATTTGCCTCTTGCACAGTTTGCATATAATAACTCAGTACACTCCTCAACAGGTACCTCTCCCTTTCAGGCAACCCTTGGATTCTCCCCATCCTTTGCTATTGGTCCTACTTTGCAGGCTCATGTTCCAGCCGCGGCAGACATGGCTGAGCACCTCAAGGCCACTCACATCAGGGTACAGAGCTCCTTGTCCAAGTCCATACAAGCTTACAAAAGGGCGTCTGACAAGAAAAGGCGTCCTGCTCCAAACTACCCTGTAGGATTACTTGTTATGCTAGATGCTACCAACATTTGGATGAAAGTTCCGGCCTGCAAGTTTGCCCCAAAACAGTTAGGTCCATTCAAGGTATTAGAAGATAAGGGCAATAAGGCTTACGTGCTGGATCTCCCACCCTCTTACCGCATACATACTACTTTCAATGCCTGTTGCTTATCCCCCTTTGAAGGACTGCTACTTTCCAACGCAGGTCCTACAGAGGTTGAGGGAATTCCCAAATATGAGGTAGAGAAAATAATAGCCTCCTGTAGGGTGAGGAAGTCTCTCCAGTACTGTGTATCATGGAAAGGATACCCCGCATATGACAATAGCTGGTTAAGCTCCAAAGATTGCACAAATTGTTAAGAGCTGGTATTGGAGTTTCACCGTAAGAATCCTGAATCCTTAAGTCCCCCCATGGTATATTGGCCTTAAAGATTCCTAAGGCTCACAAAAACTTCTCCCTGGCTGATTATTCCCAAGGGGTATCCATCCCCAACAAGAAGGAAAGGATAATTTAAAGTTCCGCGGTCCACCTTTAGCCCTAGATTGGGATGTATTTCCCAGACCATCAAAAAAGGTGGCCCGTATGCAGGCTAAACCCCTCCAAAACCTGGGGGACTTGGCTCACACAGTAGATGAACACTTTGTGTTGGCCTTCCCAGCTGAAGTTCTCATTTCCCCTTTGGAGTCCCCCCACCTGCGGAAGAGACATTAATTCAGTTGGATTGCTTGTTGTCCTGGTGTCGCCTGGTCCTGAAACAATTAGCAAACCAACAAAAAATGCGGGCCACATGAAGTTGAAAAGGTCAAATCTGCGGCCCGGGGAAATTGGGTACCAAAACCTGCAACCAAATGTGTCCCAGGTAACTAATTCCTCCAGCTCAGGAGTCCCCCAGCCTGAAACAATTGGGTTCCAGAGCTCTCTGGTGGAGACATCAGAGGAAGGCATTAGGGAAAATGTGCACCCTGAGTCCTTGGAAGGTTCCTAGCCAATAAAGGGGCTAAGCCTTACATCTGGCCCCGCAGTCCCTATTTTCTGGGTCTCAAACCAAGATAAGATTGGCTAGTACTCTTTAATAGGCTCCCCTTTAGATTGCACTCCAATAGCCCCTTTCATAAACCCTCCCGTCCTATCACCCCCCTTTGCATAAAATGGAAGCATGGGCCTTCAGATCCCTTGCTTACCAATTCCAATTGTTGAATGAACTCCTGACTTTGCAAATATTTTGTATTTTAAAGTTTGTTTAACAATAAATGTATTTATCCCAACTCCCGCTGTTGTTCCCGCCTCCCACTTTCTCTGGCCCGCCTGCCCATCTGCCTGTCGTTTTTTTTTGTTGGGAATTGTTCTGAGAACAATAACTTGGACCATTCCCTGTTATTTACCCAAGTACTTAATTGTCCCCGCCAACTGCCTTCCCTGGCCCAACTGCCTGCCCGCCTGTTGTTTTTTGTTGGGAATTGTTCCAAGTATATTAATTTGGATCATTTCCTATTATTTACCTGTGCACCTGGTCCATCCTCCCAGTAGTCTTAGCATAAGAAGGGTACCTGCTGAAATCATGTTGTCACCTTGGTATAAGATGGCTATGTGGATACTGGTGCCCATTTCCCTCTTGTTCTGGTCCTCAAACCCAGTCTTTTGGAGCAAACTTTCCTTGATTTCTCAATCTTCTGAGTTTATTCCTAGTCACTTTACAAATGTAATTGAGTATCTCACCCAGATTCCCTTCAAACCAGGATCCTATGGGTTGTTTTCTTGGTTGTCTTCTCATCTTGAAGAGTTGTTGCCACCTATGGAATCTGTGACTACTGAAACTCCTTCTTCTGACTTGGTCAATCCTTCCCCCTTGCACCAAATCCCTGAGTCAATTACAGAGGTCCCTTTCACTTGGGATCACTCTCTATGGTTACTTACTGGAGCCATGGTCATGGCTTTGGATGCATACTTCCCTCCCCTTTCACATCCGGTCTCCTTTGGGAGGCCCCTTTGAGCAGCTATCCCAGTTTTGCACTGGATGGCATCCTGGTGGTTGGTCCCACCAGGATGGGAGCCAGACTTTGTTAGTCTAGCCCCCCTCTCTTACACCAACAGCAAACAAGCAGCCAAAGAAAAGGAACACTTACAAAAAACCTTTGTACCCATCCACCAGAGACATGAAGTCGGGGACAAAGTCTGGGTCATGAATGTCAACAAAAGCAAATTACAACCCAAAAAAGTAGGGCCAGCAATAATCCTAAAGGTAAACAACAATAACACTTACCTTGTGCAAGGACTCAGGAAACGCAAGAAAGACAATACATTACACCACAACCGCCTACAACCTTGCAAAGCAAGACAGAAACAACGGGAAGCCGCCCTGCCAGCCACCGAACAACAACTGGTTCAATATGGTGCCCGGGCTCCTGACAACCTCCCTGACAACCTGCCTCCTGAGGAGGCCAACTTTCAGCCGGGGGGGGTGTCAAAACCGCAGGCTTGACCCGCCAGCAAGGTTCCAACCAAGCGGGTTTGTGACCTGCAATCCAATTACCCGGTGACTCAAAGCCAGACCAGGAAGTCAACTTGGATTGCCAAATCAATCAACATGAACAAATGATGATCCCTCACAGTGGATACCTCAATTTGGCGCTTGACTCATTAGCAGGATCAAGCCACCCCCTCTTTCATCCAGCCGTGTGATCACCAATCATGTTCCTGCTATCCATTGATTCACAATAGCTATATAATCACTATCTCACAATAAAGATTATTATATATCCTCTAAATATTTTTCCCCTTGTAACTCTGCTAAAACAGCACAGCTACAACACTATCATTCACAGAGTTGATCACATCATTCATCTCTTGTACGTCTCTATCCAGTTCAGTATGGTCCCGCTTTAATTGATCCACCTTGTTAGCTAGGGCAATTAGTTCCCTAGCACATTGGATTTGAGGGGCTCCTGGTAAGCTAGGGCAGCAACCATCTTCATTGACAACCCCAACTGGACTAGCAGCAGTTGTCATCATTTCACGTAGGGCGGCAAGTTCTTGCTGTAGCTCCAGAACTTGAGCAGTCAATTCAAGCACCTGGGGATCAGGTTGAGGAGCTTCAGCAGGACGTCCTTGACTGCAAGTAGTTGTGTGTAGCTCTCAAATAGCGTCCCATATTCTTTGTTCTCAATCTGCCAACTCATCAGAAGGGGGAGAAGACAGAACATCTGGCTTAGGCGTAGCTAATTCATTCACCTGACTCTGGAGTTTGGCTATAGCAGTAGTGGCAAAAGCTCTTTCTTGACCAAACACTGCACTGAGTTCATTGAGGCCATTAACAGCAAAGTCCGCTACCTGCTGTAGTTGCTCAAAGGAATATGTGCTGAATGCATTGAGCTGTTGCACAAGCCATTTGAAGTTGGTGAGATAAGCGTTTAAGGTGGAATCTACTTGAGTTTGCCAGGGTTGTTCTAGCTTGTGAAACTTGTGTAGACGCTCTCTCACGTATTTGGGGATGGACTGGCACATTTTTTTGATAGAATTAACCAAACGGGTTTGGGAGGTGACAGAGTTGCACTGATTGTCAGATACCAAGGAAAACAGGGAATGAATCCACTGTTGGTAGGCAGCAAACTGGTCCCAGTGATGAGTGACTGCTGCTTGAAGAGACAAGATTTCTTGGATGTGGAGCCCCAACACCATTTGATGGTGGGCCAAGGCAGGCTGCACAAAGGACAATAGTAAGTGCTCAGTGGATCCAGCCGCTGAGAGGAGATGTTGTGGAAATTGAGGAGCCACAATTAATGCGTAGTATTCAGCCGACTAAACTGCAACTGAAGGCAAGGGATGGCTCCTTCACGGGCTATCCCAAGGGCTACCAACATGACTTGCTCCAAGTCAGGGGTACCCATGGGGTAAGCAACTAGGCGGAGACCATTCCCAAGGTTCAGTATAGTGGGGGTAATAGGCTGGTTGGCAATATCTTCCTCAATAGGAGGACTGGTAATTTCAGGTGAAGTCAACTCTTTTATAGGCAGAGGTAAAGGACCTGAAAATGTGGATGCAAAGGAGACAACCGAGAGGCTTACAGCCCCTGTAGTGAGCATCATTTTTGTCATGTTCTGAGGCGCAACACAGACACACAACGGGAAATCCTAACCTTAGGATTGGATTCGTACTAAGTCTTGGTTAGATGACAGGAAGGCTATGCAATTACCTTGCAGCCCTGGAAGAATAATCTCTACTAGCCGTGGCTAGAGAGAGGCGCAGAAGTACTGAAGACACAAAGACAAAAATGTGAATAGACCTTAATTTTTATTGGTGAATATGAAAAGGAATATATAGTGGTTAGGAATACCACAAAACACTACCAGGACAGTAGGATCATTTGCCATCAGCATTAGTGGGGCAAGTGAGATGCGCAGAGTCAAGAAACCAAACAATTGTACTTCCTGATTCAGTTATCTACTCATTTTGAGGGGCAAAAGCAAAAGCGAGGGATTTGTCTTCAAAATGGCCCACTGAAGGCGAAATTGATATATGGTGAATAGCGCTATTCACGACACATATGGCCTGTATCTTTTGACTGTTGGGTTTGATGCCATTCTTTGAGACTATGTGTCCCAGGAAGGATAGTTGCTTGCAGAAGAACTGGCACTTGGAGGACTTGGCCAACAGTTTGTGTTGTGCCAGGGTAGCAAAGACTGTCTCTAGGTCCTTGTGGTGCTGTTCCACCAAGGTGCTGTAGACGATGATGCTGTCTAGATAAACTAGAGCATGCTTGCCTATGTGTGGCGCAAACACTTTGTTCATGAAGGTCACAAAGGTGGAAGGGGCGTTTGTCATGCCAAAGTTGAGCACCACACATTTTTATAAGCCATATTTAGTGTGGAAGGCTGTTTTGGGGATGTCTTCCTCCTTAATACAAATCTGGTTGTAGCCTGCAGTAAGATCAATCTTGGAGAAGACTGTGGCCCACCCAAGGCATCAAAAAGATTGTCAATCAGTGGTAGTGGATAACAATTCTTGATGATAACTTTGTTTAGGGCTCAATAGTCTGTGACCAGACGTAAGGTACAGTCCTTCTGGGCCACAAAGAATATGGCAGCCCCAAAAGGAGACTGTGAGGGGTGGATAAGTCCTTTCTCCAACGCCTCCTTGAGGTAAGCACATAGGGTGTTGTCTTTGTTTGGAGTCTGCCTGTAGATAGGGCGTGCTTTGGGGAAAGTCCCTTTGAGTTGGATGGAGTTTTGAATGTGTTTCTCAGGGGGCAGCCCGGGTAGCACTTCCTTGAAGATTTCTGGATGGCGGGCCACAATTTCGCGGTCCTGAGGCGTGGAGGTATCCTGGTGATCTTTGAAGTGTATGATCTTGTACTGACAGGAGTCCCAGTCAATTGCCTTCAGGTTTTCCTTTTTGTCCAGGGTCTGCATGATGCACACAAAGACATGGTCACATAGGAGTTGGTCCACTAAGTCAGGGTAGATCTGATGGTTGACACCTTCACGCTTGATGGTCAACACTGAGGTTGCCCAGTCTACGTGAGGATTGTTCTTTTGTAATTAATCTAACCCCAGTACAATGTCAAACTTTGGGAAGTTGATGACGGGACCTTGGATGGTGGAGTGGTGGCTCTCAAGCATGACAGAGAAGGGGGCAGTTTCCCTTGTCATGGCAATGTGGTGTTCATCAGCCAGGACCACGTTTTTAATCTGCAAAGGATTGGTAGCCAGCTTGAACTTATCTACAAAGCTGCTGTTGACTAGGGTTTGATCCACGTCCAAATCCAGGAGTGCTGAGCCTGTTTAACTGCAAAAACAGAAAGGATAGGATATCAGTTTATTGGGATGTCTGGCAATGGTGTACAGTACTGGGTCCTCTGAGGGTACTTGGATCATTGGACATTAGTCCATGTCCTTGGGTCAGTACTCATCATTGGGCAAGTCAGGAGTTGTGTGGGGAGAGCTTGGCTTGCTTAATGCTCTCCCCGGGCTTTCCCCTCATCTTGATTGCCTTGTGTGGCAGTGATACAGAAATAGGTATGATTTGACTGGCCATTGTTTCCATTCCCATGTCCATTTGAGCTTGTGGGTTTATGGTTGGTGTTATTCCCGTTGTTTCCTGGGGTGGTCAAGTGGAGCACCTGCCTGTGTGGGAATCCTTGGGTCTCTCTTGTTTTCCAGTTTGTGACTTATGAAGGGCATTGGAGGTTTGATCCACTTTCTCCGCTTCCCGGTACAGACTTTGTAGGTTGGTCACTTGATCCAGGTTCACATGTCTCATTACATGCAACTTGAGGGCGTTGTAGTACATGAAGTGTGTGGCTGGGATGTCAAAGGTCATGTTAGATGGTGCATAAAGTCAGAGTTCCTCGTAGGCACGGGTGAGCTCCTTCACGGTGCCTGTCTGGGTTAGGTTTTTTACTTGGTGTATGATCATGAGCGCCGTGTCCTTAAGCACAAACCTTGCCAAGAAGTCTTGCTTGAAGGTATCCCAGTTCTTGTTGGTGTGTTCTTCATGCCACTTGTCACACCAGGTGCCAGCATTGTGGGTCAGGCGGATGGAGATTTCCGCAATGCAAAATTGCTGCAGGCATTTCATCTGGGCCAGCTTGCTCTGGGGGGACTGGATCTATGCGGCAGTGTTGTTGTTGTTGGCCCCAGCAAAAGGTTCCAAGGCAGCGCTTCACAGTCTTTGGGCTACGTAGGCGGGCATGGTGTTCTGGTTGGTTGGCTGCGGAATAGAAGAAGGAGCCTGAAAGAGCCCTCATGCAGACATGGTGTTGAAGGCGGGTAGTGGGATCACTGTGTTCTGGTACAGGACAAAGCCATCAGGTATCTCAGTACCAGGGGTGTACGGGGTCCAGTCCAGCGGGAGGCCAGACATAATTCTGTCAAGGATTTGTTGGCGGTGGCGCATGCAGGCAACAGACGGAATTTTTTAAGATAAGGTAGGATGGATAACCTACCTATGCTACCAATGTTGTAACTGTGCTGTTTTAGCAGAGTTACAAGGGAAAAATATTTAGAAACTAGATAATAATCTTTATTGAGAGATAGTGATTATATAGTCATTGTGAATCAAGGATAACAGGAACATGATTGTATGATCACACAGCTGGATGGTGAAGGGGGTGGCTTGATCCTGGTAATGAGTCAAGCACCAAAACAAGGTATCCACTATAAAGGATCATCATCTGTTCATGTTGTTGGATTTGGCTTTTGAGTTGACTTCCTAGTCTGGCTTCGAGTGGCCGGGTAATTGGATTGCGGGTCACAAACCCGCTTACTTGGAACCTTGCTGGCGGGTTGAGCCTGTTGTTTTGACACTACCATGACGTACATGGACAGTATGTGGCTTCCCATGATACTATATATTATCCCATATTCATATCCAATAAAGTATCATTCTCTTCTTAACTTTTCCCTTTATCTCGTTTATTATACTTCTAAGAAGTATATACTTGACACAGGCTATCTGGGATTTAGGGGGATAGATCTGTTTATAGTGCCATGAGCATTTTATACTTTGCAGATGGAGGGATATGTAACAATTTAGCCCCACCTGGCACATTCTCACTTTAACTCCAGGCTATCCTATCCCTGAACCTTGGTTGGGTTTCTTAAAGCCCCATCAAGGGTCACTATAAACCTCAGAGCTGATTAAGTATCTTAACAACCCCATTATGGTACCTGGGAATGCTAGCATTCAGTCCATCCTGCTGACCCTTTTATTGGGTTAAAGGGTTCTGGGACCCTGTGAGTAGGGCTGCGTCGGCCCAGAAAAGGGATGATTACGGCAAATGCCGTAATCACCCTCTCCTGTAACCTTCTTTCAGATTCCCCTACGCTGGGGGAATCCAAAATTTCATAAAAAAAGAAGGCCTCGAAAGGCCTTCTGTTTTCCGGACGGCCAGAAAAAAGATAAATTTTAAAAATAAAAACTATTTTTAAATAAATTAAATTTTGAATTTGACTATTTTAATTTTTAGAATAAAGAAAGTAAAAAGATATCATTTTTATTTTTAAAAAAAAATCCGGAAGTTCAACTTCCGGATTTACTAAAAAAATAAACGATTTCAAGAGAATCTTCTCAAAGAAGATTCTTTTGAAATCCGACGCAGCCCTACCTGTGAGGATGCTGGGGAGATGTTCATTGGTTTGCGTCATCTGCCCTGATTTAAATCAGGCCGAGCCAAGGTTGGATCTTGATGGTTTAGGGTGGGGGTTGAGGCGGCAAACTTGGTTTCTAGATCCGTGCTGGCCAATGGCGTGGATCAGGTTTGGGAGAAAGGGAATCGTGCCCTGAATATTTCTATAAATAGATTTCTTGCCATTGCATCCAAGAGATGGCAATGCCGGAGGTGTCAAGCGCACCTTATTGGCCGCACCAAGAGCTTCAAGATTTTGCAATCTGGGCGGGGGATTCTTTGGCGCGGGGTTGAAGTGGGATTTATGGGGATTCTCCGGATCCCTTATTTGGAATCCCTTAAGCTTATGGATGGGTGATGTTATCTGGGAATAAATATTGGAATGGGTGCACTTTAATCAGGCGATGGTTCACTTGTTGCCATTGCAATCTTTAAGCATATCTTTGGTCAAGGGTTGTATTTAGCATTCGGATGGGATGCTTCTAGAGGGGCATAGGTTTAGTGGTGGGATATCGTTTTCTGATGTCAATCAGTGCACCCAAGGTTTCCGTAGACTTGGTAAGTTGATCCGAGCAGATGATGCTTGAACCTTCTGGGAATGCCGCTTTGGAATCGAAAATCGTCCGCCACCATCCCAGCGTGGTTACATTCACGATATAAACGCTAAACGAAACAAGGCCAACGAGCCCTACATGGAAATCCTGGAGATTGGGGTACAAAGTAGCTTCACCTACCGATCCAAGTCTATATTAATTAGTAATTTAAAAGTACTTTTTGAATCAATGAGTTCTGGGACACCAGTTGGTAGCTGGGTCTTATTGATTGATTTTAATTGGAACTTGATGTGCAGGTGGTTATGCTTGCGGCGCACCCCACCAAGTGATGGGTAAATGCACATTATATCCACAGCATATATAATGTTCTGGAGTGTTGGGAGGTTGGCAATGGGCCTCAAGTCAGTTGATGATTTTGTATATGTACTCCTTGTAGAGGCGGTGGCAGCTGTGGTAACCAATCTGGTGCTGGTGTGGGTGGTCATGTCCGTGCGCAACAAGAGCCGGGAGGTGTGGCTTGCCCTGACGCTGGCGGGGGTGGATGTTACGCTGGCGATGCTGGTGATTGTTAACTTTAGCTTGAAGCTAGATAATGTCTTTACCATGGAGGAGATGTGTCGGTTCAAGGGGCCTCTGGACTTTGTGCTGATATTTGCATCCATGGCTTTGGTGAGCATCATCAGCCTTGAGAGGAGCTCAGTTGCTGTTTCCAGAAGGGTTACTGCTGGGGTATGGGGTCTTCTGGGGCTTGTCTCTGGGGTATTCCTTTCGTTGGTGTTTGTTGAGACTATAAATATGGAGTTTACGGTGACTGCATCTGGGCTCGCGTGTGCGCCTGTCGCGTCCAACTCTCCCCTATCGGCATTCCTCCTGTTTGTCCTTAGCGCGTCCATCTTTACGTTCCTCATCATCACGTTCGTCAGCTACGTGAGGATATTGGTTTTGCTGGGTGGCTGGGGGTTGATTGAGCCAAAGCCGGATTCGCCCGACCAGATCAATCCGGTGCTTAGGAAGAGATCAGTCATGATCCGAATCCTTTCCATCTCCTTCATCTACCTCTTGCTGCTGGCCCCCTGCAGCTTAACCATGATGATGGAATCCTTGAAGGTCGTCAAGGCCCCCGACGTAGCCTCCCTCATCATCTCCATCTTACTAGCCACCGTCTCCATCATCAACCCCTGCATCATCCTGTTTGCCCACACCGCCATCTACCGCCAGCTCTGCTTCAAGCTAACCGAGATGCTAGGATAGCTGCTTTGAAAAATAAACCCAATCCCCTTTAAACCATAATTCACTTCCTCCCGCCTCGGCTAAACCATCAGCCCAACCAATCATGCCACTGTGAACCCCCATGACCTCCACTTAATCACCGGCTGGGCAACAATCCTCTCGACCAATGGCTACCAGAGATCCAAGCAGGATGCATGTCCAGCCTGGAATCGAACCCATCCCAATCAACCCAGCAGCAAAAGAAACCTTCACTCAGCCCACCTATTAGCCAGCCAAAAGCAGACCCAGGTTCCCAGCAATTAACCTTCCAATACCAACTCGAACCTGCTCATGCACCGATCCAACAAATATTTATTACCCCTCCAATCCGGAAAGATCAACTATCGATCCAAACAAGTAAACAAACCCTTAACCCTCAACAAGGCAGATCTCACTCCAGACCTGCATCTGAAACCTGAGCTGGTGAGCACCAGCTTAGTTAACCCCAGCCAATAAAAAGTTCCATCTTCTCAACCCCATAGAAGTTTATTCAGACTTGTAGCTTTAAAGCTAGCTATCAATATCCAGATCAAGCTTAGTCCCTACAGAGATGTTGTAACTGACTAGCTCCAGTTCAGTATTTGGTCTGGGGATAGGGCTGCAATTCATCATGTTTCCAGATCCCTTACCCAGGGGAATCCAAAATCTTCAAAAAGAAATGGTCAAGGATGGCATTCTTTTTCTTGGATGAGCCACTCCCAATACATCCTTTTTGATAAGACCTATATTTTTAAACTCAAGCGCCGATTCCACACTATCATACCTTTTGCTTCCAAATCTCAGAGAAAAATATATCCCTCTTTAGATCAAAAGATCTGGGATAAACTTCCATCCCCAGATGTGTAGGGCTAAAATTTTCCAGAAAAACCGTAGCCATGCTGGGGGTCCAGATCCTTTCCTGGAGCTGAGACAGATGCCTGCTTTGCAAAAATAAACCTGTCATCTCTTCAGATCCCCCAGCAATATCTGAGGACATCAGCAGGCCAGAAATTGACCCGATTGGGATCCGAAAGGGGATGGTCCCTATCAAGTATAGTAGAGCCTCTTATTCCAACTTGACAAGCCATCAGTCACCCCTGAGGTGACCCAATAGCAGCGATCCAAATCAGATGTGCTAGGTAGGAGTTTTTTTATGGATAACCATCATAATCAGGTCCTCTCATTATAAGAGGGCATGACATCCTACTGATGAGGAGTGACTTTTGGGAAAGCTTTGAATATGGAATCAAGAAAAAGAGAAGTATATTTTATTGGATAATACTTTTGACTTATATACTTGTGCTGTGGCGGGGATACAAGTCAGATCAAAGATCAGGATGATCATGGGCAGGATGGGCTTAAGTCACTGGATAATTGACTGAGCCATGCAATATTGGTTTGTTGCCTTTCTTGGTATGTAGAACAATATATTGGGTTGGCACCAAACCAGGCAATGGCTGGGTGTTAAGTGTGCGGGCAGTGATCAGAATATCCGTACATCCAGCTCCTCACCACCATCAACTCAAGCAACCCCTGAGAAATTAAGGCATCACACCCATCACAAAATGGCTTGCTAAGATCTCCCAGGGTATCACAAGATATGGTAACAGCTGGGATATCCGTTTCAGCCCTGTGGTGATCCACATGTTTGGTGGTTTGCAGGTGGGGCTAATGTTGGCCAAGCAGAGGTTTGGTTGTTTGTTGAAGGTGAGCCTAGTAGGTAACATAGGACTACTAGGGTAACTAAGTCCTGGCTGGTAGGTAACAAAGGACTACCAGAGGCAGATGTTACCTCCACCCAGCAGGAGATATTGACTGCTTTGGGCTATAGTGCTTCACCCCGCAGAAAACTGTGGCTGCGGAAGAGTGAAGACTGAAATAGCAAGCAGGGAACTTTGTCTGTCTGGGGGGAGTAGGTTTTGGACCCCTGGCGGGTAACACAGGCTGCCAGGAAGGGGAAGAGCTCTGAGGGCTCTACATATCCTAATACGCTTACGGGAGGTCTGTGAGCAAGCACCCTACCTAACAGACTGGTAGGGTGTCCTCGTTTATGCCCCTATGGGAGCTTTGGGGGAACCCAAAGTGAGCATTGGAGGGCATAGATTTTCTTGAAGGTGTCACCAAGGTGGCTTGCTTGGGGAAACAAGCTGCAGAACTTGGTGTGATCAGGCCTCTGGGAAGTAGAGCTGATTACTCTGCGACTGAAAGCTCAGACTTAATCACCTGGGTGAGTAAAGACAACACATAGACATTGATCTATGGTTGAATGGCTTAAGTGAACTGCCACTTGCAAGGGCCCAGTAAAATGCCAGTTCAATGTAGACTCATGCCTGGGTCTACAAGTTCTGGTAATGGGGGCTGAGATAAAGAACCAAGGTGGTTCACAGAATTAACAGAGAAAACTAGCAAGAGGGACTTTTTGGTCACAGTGAAGGCTAGTTGATGGACTGTTAATTCATATTGGATAGAATGAACCAATATGGTTCAGTGTGTAGAAGGAACAAAGAAGGTTCCTAGTGAGGATTTGTTGAGGAACTGGTTGGGGATAAGCTGAATGACCAGAAGATTATGATGCAGGACTAGCTGATCATGATGTATATTGACCAAAGAACCAGAAGATTGTGTTGCAGGACTGAAGAGCTGGAATATGAGCTGGCTGAAGGATCCAAAGATGATGGTGAAGAACTGGTGGTCCGGAGAAATGGGCCAAGATTTTGCCGAATGATTTGCCAAGGTGGTGAAATGTGAAATGTTTTGCCTTGATTTAGTATTAAAATCAAGAAGGAATGTGGATAGAAGTGTGGGCAAGATATTTATTTATTAAGTTCCTAGGATAGACAAAGGTATGTTGCTATGAGAGCGGGATACAAAGTTGTTTTGGTGGGACGTTTTCCTTGGATTCTACTATATTGGTAAATATATGGGAAAAGCGTTGAAGAGGTCCAGAAAGAACAATTTAAATAGTATTCTATTTAAATTGGTTCAGGTTGAATATAGGGAAGACTGGTGCCGGAATAATGGACTGGTTAATGTTTTGGTGTGTGAAGAGTGGTCAATTTGAGCTGTGGAAATAATTTTCATAGTTGGATCCCGGTGGAACATTAGAAATGGTCTATTTCCGAGCTCTGCATTCACTGGTTGAGTTCTGGCAGGTTTTCTGATGAAAATGATTGGTTGGAAGCCAAAAGCTTAAAGTATAAGCAAGGAAATAGTGAATTAATACTTTAAGCTTCTGAGAAAGTAAGTATGTAAGCTTAAGTTATTATAGAAAAAAGTGAGCAGTAATGGTTTAAGCTTATGAAGAAAGCCATTTTGAAGGCGGAACCGTTGGGAAAAAGACACTATAAGAAGGGGGCTGTCTGGAAAGTTTCTAGATCTTATCAAGGTCTTTTTGATGTCTTTTCAAGGTCTTTTGGAAGGCTTTTGGAGGTCGTTCCCAGGTCTTCTGAGTTTCTGCCAAGATGTTTTGAAAGCCTTTTGATCACCAGCAGGAGCTTGGTTAGAACTAAAGACCAAGATAATGGAGCTGGAGCCCAAGAATAAGGAGCTGGATCCTAAGCGCGGCGTAGAAGTCTGATTCCAAGGAGCCGGAGTCCCAGTCTAAAGAGCAGACGTCCAAGACTAAGGTGCAGAAGTCCAAGACCAAGTACAAGGAGTCCAAGATATTGTTGGAGGACTCCAAGTATTGGCAAATCCATATTGTTCCCTTGACCCCCGGGCCATATACCAGAAGGTTTCTAAGGGGATCTTTCTTCTGAGAGTGAATAAAAGCCCATTTTGACTCCTATACATATTTCTGAGATACATTTCCCCTTACTAGAGAATGACAACCCCTTCCAGCCAGTTCCTGGCTACAATCCAGGACACACTTGGGGACTGGTGGACAGGAACCCCACAAGCCCCAACACAACCCAGATGGCATTGCCCATGGCAACCATTACAGATGTGAGCCCTAGGACGCTTCAAGACCATACCTGTGACAGAGATTGTTGGATAGTAAGAAGCTGTCTCCAGGTGGTGGGAAATCATCACCTGAATCCACATAGAGTTGATGATTAACCACCAACAAATCTTCAGATACTGTTTTGTGAAATTTCCAAAGGATACACTAGGGTTAAGCAAAACAATTCACCCTAACCGGAGGAGCCTGAGATAAATAACCTAAGAGAGAGTTGACCCGCCTTCAGCAAAGAATTCCAGACATTGAAGTGTTATGGATGTCTCAGCTTCAGACAGGGTGAGGAAAGCTCCTAGATCCACTGGCATCAGATCAACATTGGGCAATGACAAAGTGGGACAGCGGGGCCTCATCCCCTGGTAATGATCCGGCCAAGGGTCAAACTGTAAGTGATGTAGTGCAGCAGGCCAACTGCAAGATGCGTTTCAAGATAAAGTTAGACCGCAGGGCATTTGATCCTTGTTGAGTAAAATTTGGGGGGCTCAACTCTTAAGAGCCGACCAGCAAAGGTTATTTGATATATATCATAATTCAACTAAGCAATACCCCCTGGATCCCGAGCTCCTATCCCTTTTGCATTGCCAAGCAAGTACCCAGTCCAGCTTGCAAAGAACCCTGGTGTGACCAACTTTTGACAACCGTGCTGATAACTAAGGTTGTATCGAATGGCTCTCAAATTAGGTTGATTCATCAGTGTCAGCTTGCAAGGAGGAATCAAATCCAAATGGCAACCCAGAGTGGCAGTAGCCCGTTTTCAATCAACTGGTTGATTTAGATCCGTCAAATCAGCTGATTTCATTAACAAGTTTCCAGCTCTCAGAGCTTTCTTACCTGGGCGGATGATTCCCGACACTCTGGGATCTACCGTGACTAGTGGGTTCCAGGTCACGCTTTGCTGGCTAGAACTTTCCCAACCTTATCTTTTCAGCAGTATTTTTGGTGCCCTCAGCATATTTGTCTTATGCCCAAGGTACTGAAAGGCTGCCTGGATACAGGTTGGTGATGCATCGCTTTTACACCAGGATAAACAAACTGTTCCTGGTGGGTGAAGGCTTGATCTGGAGTTTTTGCAGATCCCTAAAGCTATCTAGCCTGTAGGCTGGCATGCTTTTCTAATAGTTTGCATATAAAGATTGGAAAGCTTCTGTTGTAACTGTGCAGTTTTAGCAGAGTTACAAGGGGGAAATATTTAGAAACTAGATCATATTCTTTATTGAGAGATAATAATTATATAGCTGGTGTGAATCATGGGTAGCAGAAAAATGATAGCGTTGATCACACAGTGGGATGATGAAGGGGGGCTTGATCCTGGTAATGAGTCAAGCACCAAAACAAGGTATCCACCGTAGGGGATCAGCATTTGTTCATGTTGTTGGATTTGGCAATTCATGTTGACTTCTTAGTCTGGCTTTGAGTGTCCGGGTAATTGGATTGCGGGTCACAAACCCGCTTACTCAGAACCTTGCTGGTGGGTTGAGCCTGCTGTTTCAACACTTTCAAGAGATCCTCTAATCCCTGGCCCTATTTAAGGAACGGGAGAGGTTGGGCTTGACATCTAAGGTGATGGGTCTACCAGAGAATGCAAAGGTTTGGCTGAACTCCAAGGCCTTATGCCTGTTAGCATTTGTTGATATAGGTTTGATCTCATAAAAGCTGATTTTGGTCATCAACCACCGGATGAAGGTGGTTTATAACCTTTTGGGTTGATGTTGGATGGCATGATTAACCCTTTTTAAAGGATTGGGTTACATCTTTCAAATGATCTATTAGGTCAGGATCTTTTCTCAGAGTGATTGATAAATTTTATGTTACCCTTTCATTAAGGTTGTTTAAAAGAACCAGTAGATTTAATGAACCCTGAATTAGATCTTTATTGCTAGGGCTTTTAGTGATGGGTGAGGGGTTGAAGTGGGCATTGATCCAACTCATGGATGGTAAAATTGAGGAGGTCTATTGATGGAACCTTGAATTACCAGCAAGCTTACACCCCTGCAGCCTGGTGTACCAAGTTGGTTGAGGTGTTCAACTTTAGCCCAGCCTCACTGAATGAGGAACTTGATCAGAAAAATACATATATGACCTTATTTGAGGAAGTATGCTGTGGGAGATTCATCCAGATATATCTTTTATACTAAGCAGGCGCAGGCTGTAGGGAATTTGATGCAGGTACCTGTGAGGCAACTGATACATATGAAAGAAAATGTTGCAACCAAGTCTCCCTCCTTGCCTGCTAATGTATCTTACAATACACAGGGGGCACTCAAAGAGCTGCCCCTTGACGTATCTAATGACATGGACCAATCCAAAGGCAGTATCAAATTGTGGGCACTTTCTCCTAATTAGGAGCGCTACCAATTTGACCTGCTGATGCCCGCACAAGTTATTCCTCGGTTTTTAACCTTACATAGAACATACCAGCCCCTTGTGGCCTTGTGGCTTTCCCCATATAGTATATTAATCACGATATTCTACAATAAATAATACCTTATTCTATTCATTCCTGTCCTTTCTATTGGACTGTTGTCTTCCCCAATCAAATACTGAGCTCTAATTGGTTCAGTTGCAACAAAAGGATGATTCAGTTCCTATCCTCGGTTCCCTTGAGCGGGGGTTCCTTTCTGATGTGGTTTCTGACTTTGATAAAGTTATCTTTTCAAAAAGGTTTGCACCCCCATGAAGGAGAGAACTGACCTGGCGGGGTGGAAATGGCAGGGGAAGTGGGATAATGGGTCTTGCAATAGTTATGCCCCACACAATTCAAACGGTCATAAGGGAGCTACCTCTGTACTGACCTTTTAAAAGGGTAGGGCTGTCTTCATAGTTGCAATTTAAATATTGGAATAGAATTTAAGGGTAACCGATACCGGTAAAGCCAATATTGTATGCCAATGAGCTATGCCCGGATAACATTGATCCCAGAGTAAGTTTTAACGGTGTCTACATGGCGCCAGCTCCATTCCGGATGCTTGAAGTGCAGGGGTTGCTACAGCGATTATGGGCACTCGTATCATCGCGGTACCCTGCTTGACGGGGCATGGATCAGGCCGGCCCACCACAAAGTTCTCAGGGGGTTGTTTGTGTTCAGGGCGGCAAGCGGTAGAAGATATTTGGCTGTATAATCCTGGGCACAATTGGCTGATGCTTGGTTACAACGATTGATCCTGGGGATTGAGCAGATTTAGTTTGATGAAGCTAAGCCGATCTATTCTATCGACGGTCATGTTTGAAAGCTATTGAGGATTTAAAGGATCCTTTGGAATGTAATTATGTATGGGCTACTTATAATAAACCATCTATCCAAGCATCAGTTGAATATAACCCATACATGGTGGCTTAACTTGAGCAACTGCCAAAGCTTGGTACAGGGTTATAAATTATTTAAATTCAACCTCACTTTGGATTTTTTATTATACCTCCTTGGTTCTTTAAATATATATGTTCAAAGGCCTAGGGATTTCACCACCTTTTATTTATATCTTACTTATAGATCAAGTGGGTTTAACTTATCGTGCTGATTAAAGAAAAGTTAGATATACACTTGAAGTTATATAAGTGAAGTAACTGAAACTGCCAGACCTGTTGTATGGAAGCTGTTGGTTTAAAGAAAAATCTATACCGTATTACCATTGGTATAGAGCCGGTTTGGCGTTTAAACGAAATACGCTTATTAAACCAAGCCCCAATTTCCAAGGTGCAGCGGTTTATTTCATCGTATATTTGAGCTTATTTTTAGAACTGGATTTGAGTTTTTTGCAATGCCAGCTTCGATCTGGCCACGGCGCCGTTTGGGACAATGCTTGTCATTAGGCTTGCCAATAGGCGTGGTCGCATTACCAGCTCAATAGTCTCGGGTTAAGCTTCTGCTTGGCGACACCTGATTGGCTGGGTGATCATTGTGGGTTAACTTTGCACCGCTGCATTGGGCGGTGATCGGGTAGAGTTGGATTCCGGCTAAATGGAGTTTAATTAATTAAAACCCCTGCATAGCAAAAGCGATCCAGCTACTTCACCCAAATGCCAACAAGTTTACAGGCGATGGCCGGATAAACCACGTAAAAACTGAGCATACATCCACGCGCAAATGCTCAAGCATATCGAGGATGCCAGCAGCTTGATTGAGAAACCATCAAATCAATTCACCCAGCAGTACTACAAGGCACACCAGTAGGCTCAAAATGCATCGTAAAGCAAATCTTCTATACTTGATTGTATTTCGATTGTGTGGCACCACAATTAAAATTATCCATTCCAACCGGTTTCAGTAGCCATTCCATCTGGCGATAGTCCAGGCATGGAAATTAAATCGATCACGTTCCAAAATTCTCTAGGAATACCAGGCTTGGAGCGTTAACGCTGTTGCGGTGAACGCATTCGAACAACCGTTATTCGAAATCCGTAAATCCCCAATTCACCTTTAAATAGATGAACCATGCAAATAAAGCTTTATCTCTTGGTTGATTAATTATTACCAATTTTACATATTTGTTGTTCACCACAACAAAATTTTGGAGGTCATTCCATTCACCGAACTTGTATTGCTGTTTTTGTGTTGTTGCCTGTGTGCCTGTTGTTTGTTGTGATGTCTGCTTCCGCACCCCCCGTTTCTGCTATTGTATCTCCCGCTCGGGCTCCTGCTGCCTCCGCCCTTGCTGTCCCTCCCCCTTCTGTTGGCGACCCCTTGTCTAAGTTCTTGGTTGCTCAGCAACTTCCTTGCTTCAAGGAGAATGGGTATACTGCTTGGTTGTATACTTTTGAGGATTATGCTGAACAATTCAAGCTCTCCGATGAGGACCGCCTCCATGAGGTCAGCCGTTTTCTCTTGGGGGAAGCCCGTGTATGGAATCGGAATGTTCAGGTGGCCACCTGGGTCAATTGGAAGGCCCAGGCTGAGCTCCGTTTTGCCGAACATGAACCCGATGCCATTCACCAGTTGGGCCTGTTGAAGATGGTGCACTTCAAATCCTTACGCGAATTTTTGAACACATTCCAAAAAACCGCTAACAAGGCTTTGAAGCAACACCTCAAAACCAACAGTTCCTCTGACCGCAAGACCACTGTTGAGAATTTCCACAGCCTTGTCTCCATCCGCGCATTTGTGAACGCCCTTACCCACTCCTACTCTGCCATGGTTCAAGCTGCCAAACCCAATTTGTTGGAGGAAGCAATTGCCTTGGTCCGTGACAAGTATGACATCTGGGTAGAACAAGCCACAGATGAACATGCCAAAGAAAATTCTGAATGGAACCCTTTTGCACCGGTTCGCAAACAGAATAAGTCTGAGGAAATTGCCCAGGAGGTCAAGGCCCACCTTGAGGATTTGAACCGCCGTTTTGATGCCATGTTCATGGCACAAGAACAAGGACGCCAACCCAGCACCTTTCAAAGAGATTATAACCGCCCGTATAACCCCTGTTGTTACAACTGCTCTGAGGTGGGGCACATCTCCAAGGACTGCACCGCGCCCTGCTCCATCTGTAAGGAGCCATCCCACTCTAACTTTGTTTGTGAGTTCAACCCCATTAACCATGACCGCAAACCTCAAGGGTTGATGATGGCTGAACAAAACTATGAAGCAAAACGCGCCCTCTCCTCCTCTGCCACCCCTCAGCCTTTGAATAAAAAATCTACTCTTGAGTACATTGTTGACCCTGATAGCCCCAGTTTCCCGTTTACCCTGATCTGTAAGCGTCAAGTTCACTCCTGAGGCCCCTCCCCAGGTCGCAAACTTACACCCCCACCCATGAAACATACGGACTGTGAGGGCGTGCCGTCCCCATCTGTGTTCCCCCCCTCGCCCATGGTGAAGCTGGGTAAGATTTGGACCATTCCAGAAGCCCAAACCCACCCTACAAACCCCCATCCTCCCCCTTGCCACCCCGCGCATGTATGTGTGCAACAGCAAGTGGAACCCCTGCCACCCTAATAGATTTATTAGCTTGGAGATTGAAGATGATTTGGAAAATGAGGATCACTACCCGTGCTTACCTGATCTCAATGAATATCTTCTGTTCGAGGACGACCCACGTTACAATATTGTAACCGTGGAGTCTGTCCCCGAGTCCCCCTGCAACGAGGGTGGGTATTCCAACTTACCTTCTGAGACGCCCTCCCTGGAGGCGTCCCCTGCAGGCGCGGCAGCCTGGGGACACAGGGCCACCGGCCAGGAAAGCAAGGATGAAGGACCAACAGCCTTTGGGAGCCACCATTGCAGCCACCCTGGCCCATTAGGCCCTGCAATGGTGTCCCGGGTTAATTCCCCTGGGCTGGAACCAATCAGGCCCCTTAATACAATTGGGGAGGACGCACACAGCTTATCAATGGACCATGCTGATTTGGGTGAACCAATCAGATTGGACGGCAACAACAAATTTAATGCAAAATCCGCATCGTATGATGTTGATTTCAGCAACCAGCCAATCATCTTGCGGGCACGCCTGGATGCCAAGGGACCAGCAGCATTGTCCAACCCTGGAAATTTGAATCAACCAATCAGATCACACGCCCCCAGGATGCCAGAGCACAGCGCGCGTTGTACGACCCACGTGATTTGGCCCAGCCAATCAACTCCTCTGGCGCTACATGCAATTCTTGCATATGGCTTCAAGTGAGTTCTCCAATTTAGACGAGCCAATCACGCCCAACAACGCTATGGAAGTTGACTCAGACAATATATTGAGAAATGATTGCAATTTGGCTGGGCCAATCACACCTGACAATGCAATGGAAGTTGACTCACCAAATGTGTTGATAAATAAATGCAATTTGAATGAGCCAATCAAACCCCTCGACGCCATGAAAACTGACACACCCAATGTATCGTCCAATTATTGTAATTCTGATGGACCAATCAGATCTGGTGCAGCTGGCGCAAAACTTAATCATTCTGACCAAGCTGGTTGTCCTAGCCATAGCCAACCAATCAAACCCTGCAATACCAAGAAAACACATGCACCCAATTTATTGCACCATTATTGCTGTCAGGGTAAAGTAGAGAGAGCTCGTTGTAATCAATTAAATGGGGAATGTACACTCAAATTAGGATGGCATTACCAATTAGGAGGAGACAATGTGTGTTTACTCGTAAATGATAACCCTTGAAGAGTGAATAAGGAAAGGTGCAGCAGAAGATTATGCACAGGTACATCAAGAAGACCTTCATTTGGCTCAACGTCAAGGAATCAGAAGCATAGATAGGCTCACATTCAATTTTGCGGGTTTCAGGAATCATTTCAGCAGGAGGTGGAAGATTACCAGGAAATTGCAGAGGTGAGAAAGCAGAATCTAGCAGTCTGGTTATTACAAATCTGATTGGGAAATATTGAAATAAGTGAATAATTGAGGCAAGATATTTATTGAGAGTAAAATATCAAACTACTAAGGTAGTTTGGTGGGGACAATTGTTACTTAAAGCCTTTGGGTACATCTTGATGAGGTGGCCTCCTTGAATGCAATATTTAGACAGCTTACAGATACCACCAATGGTGGTTCTGTAAGCTGTTACCTGACCTCCTTTGATGTCAGGATTTGTTGACCAGCAGGTCAAGAAAGGGAAAATTGGGCGTGGGGCATCCGCGCCCCACTCGGACCCAATTTCCTGTGCCACCACCCACTTGCAATCAATCGTTAGATTTAAATCTACGATTGCCGCAAGCGGGCGGGGCTTCAGGCCGGGTTTCCCCAGGTGGCGGCGCTTTGGCCGAGCCACACCTGGGAAAACTATGGCCATGACAATTGCAATATGGACAAGCCAATAAAATCTGGCGCAGCTGGTGAAAATTATACCCATACTATTCTGAGTCAATCAATCAGGTATAAAAGGGATCCCCACTGGCCAAACCAGCTTTTACCCAACTCTTCTGAGCCAATGAATACCTTCCACACAACACCAGAATGATTTGACCCATTCTGGGTGGCAATCAACCAGCCTAGAATGGATGGTAAGTCCCAGGTAACCTCGGATGCAAAGCGACCCCCTCTCAAGTCTGGCAGGAAGCATCACAGCCCCAACCAATCAGACGGACCAAAGGAGAGACCTGGCCTCTCAGCTGTGAAGATCCTGCGCCAGCTGATGATGACCATCTCCCTCAAAGACCTGTGCACTGAAAGCCCCAAGTTTTGCCAGAAGATGCACCAGGCCATATCTGTGTTACGCCCTGGGAAATATGAAGCCCTCTTCCTGACGGGCACAGGCGCCCCAAGAACCACAGGTACTGTAAACGGCGTACACACTTCTATAATCTTGGACGGTGGCGCTTATAGCAACATCATCTCCAAGATGTTCCTGGAATCCCTCCCTCGGGCTGAGATCACCTCATCTGACGTCAGCTTCATCCTTGCTGATGGGAGCTGCACTACTGCTCTTGGCAAGGCCATCAAGTTGCGCTTGTGGTTGGGAGGTGTCTTCAGTACCATTGAGGCCGCCATCTTTGACCACGACCAGTTACCCTGCTCCTTGGCTGCAAAACTATGAGCGACCTGAGCGTAACCACCCGGTTTGCGGACAACGGATGGACACTTGAGCACAATAATGAATTAATTGATCTCAAGGTAACATTCAACAGTCCTACTGGCCCTTCCTTCCTTTGCAAAACTTTAGCCGCCCAAATCAAGGACAATACCTGGTTGAACAACGTCCAGCAAGCTCAGCTCCAGGAGGTGATCTCTGCGTACAGCTCCCACATTGTCTCTGACTACAATGACCTGCCTGAAGCACCTGGATTCTGCCATGAGAAAGATACCAGTAACGCCAAGCCTGTAGCTTCCTGGTTCTACCGCCTTCCCCAGTCCAAGGAGGAGCTTGTACACACCAAAATCCTCAAGCTGCTGAAGCAAGATATGATCTGCCCCAGCAAGTCTCCATGGGCCTCCCCCATTGTGGTTATACCCAAGAAGGGCAACAAGCTCCGCATGTGTGTCAACTACATCCCACTGAACAAGGTGACAATCTCTGACCATTATCCCCTGCCCCGCATCTCTGATATCTTGGCCTCCTTTGGTGGTTCACAGTGGTTCTCAAACATTGACCTTTTCAGTGGGTTCCACCAGATCCTTGTTGAAGAAGCCAACCAGCCAAAGACTGCCTTTGTTACAAAATGGGGACAGTATGAATACATCTGCACGCCTTTTGGACTGAAGGGCGCCCCTTGTACCTTCCAGCGCATTATGAATGGGGTATTCAAAGGTCTTATTGGTGACTTTGTTACTGTCTATTTAGATGATATAACTATCTACTCCAAGACATTTGACAAGCACCTTCAACACCTGAAGCTATGCCTGGACCGTATCAAGAGCGCCAATCTGAGTGTGAATGCCAAGAAGTCCATCCTGGCTGTTCAGCAATTGAAACTCCTGGTACACATAGTCAATGCCTTTGGAAAACACCCTGATCCTGACAAGTGTGACGCAATCACAAACTGGCCCACACCCACCAATGCCAACCAGGTTTCATCCTTCCTTGGGTTGGTAGGGTACTACCATCAGTTCATTGAAGACTATAGTGAGTTAGCTGCCCCTCTCTTCAATCTGACACACAAGAAGCAGCCATTCAAGTGGGGACCCCCTGAAGATGACGCTTTCAAGGCTCTTAAGGCTGCCATCACTTCTGATGCAGTCCTTGCTTACCCTGATTTCAACCACAAGTTCCACATCTTTTCAGATGCCTGCACCAATGCAGTGGGCGCGGTACTATGCCAGGAAATAAACAATGTTTTTAGACCCATTGAGTTTATGTCTAAAAAGTTTATACCTGCTGAGTACAACTATGCTATATATGACAAAGAGTTCCTAGCTGTAATCAAGGCTCTTGAGAAGTTCCACTATTATGTGCTTGGCCACCCTCTGGTCATTCATACTGATAACTGGGCTGTCAATTTCATCACTGATACATCTATCCCTTGCAGTTGCCATATGCACTGGCTCTTGGAACTTATGGAGTATGACTTTGAGATTGTGCATATTCCTGGGAAGCTGAACTCTGTAGCCAATGGCCTGTCCCGCCAGTTCTGTTTATTGGTTAAAGAAGTAGCTTATGAACCCCCTCTGGCCCAGTTCAAGGACATGGCCCGGCTAAGCACATCACTTGTCACTGAAGCTGATCTACGCAAGTTCTTTGTCTACTCAACCAAGTATACTGTGATAGGCAACACATTGTTTAAAAAGACAGATAATGGGCTCCGGGTGATCCCACCCAAGGAGGACAGAGAGAGTATCCTGATGGAGGCACACAATGGTGCTGGACACTTTGGCCGGGATACTACTCTAGCACGCCTCAAGGAGACCTACTGGTGGCCAGGGATGTATACAGATACCTATAACCACACCCGCAGCTGCATGAACTGCCAATGGTTCATTAAGAAGATTGTGCATACCAAGCCTGTGGCACCTATCATAGTTGACAAGATATTTGAACTTTGGGGTATTGACTTTGTTGGGCCCCTACCTCCTTCCAAATCTGAAAAAACTTACATCCTGGTTGCTACTGAGTACCTCTCCCATTGGCCTGTTGCTCAGGCTTGCAGCAATAACTCCGCTATGACTGCAGCTTTCTTCATCTACAACAGCATTGTGACCCAGTTTGGCCCTCCAGCTATATTGTTATCTGATCAAGGATCCCACTTCAGAAATTGCATAGTAGCTGACTTGACAAACAAGGTGAACACTGTCCACAAGTTCTCCACTGCGTACAACCCTCATTGTAATGGCCTCACTGAGAGATTCAACTGCACATTGGTAGAATGCCTTGAGAAGACCACCAAGTTCCAGCCATCTACTTGGGAAGTCATGTTACCCTCAGTCCTCTGAAACTACCGCACTAAGATTCACAACACCATTAAGATGACACCATTTGAAGCCATGTTTGGGACTAAACCCAACCAAGCCCGCGTCCTCAAGAAGGTGAACCAGCATTGGGACTCAAAAGACTGTGAACAAACCTGCCACCAAGCCAATAAAAACCTATCTACCACTGCCGCCAAGATCACAGCTGCTCAGCGGGAGATCAACCACCATGTACCCAAGTTCAAGATTGGCCAGCAGGTCTTAAAATTCAATAGCGCTTTGAACACCACCCGCTCTAAGAAGTTCAAAGTCAAATGGAAGGGCCCATACACCATTTATGCCATCAGAAAACATCACAGCTACTTCCTTGAGAACACTGCAGGATTCCAATACCCCCTCCCTGTCAGTGGCAGCCGCTTGAAGGCATACCAAGCTTAGAATGAAAGAGAAAGTGTTGTGGTGAACGCATTCAAACAACTGTTATTCAAAATCTGTAAATCCCTAATTCACCTTTAAATAGATGAACCATACAAATAAAGATTTATCTCTTGGTTGATTAATTATTATCAATTTTACATATTTGTTGTTCACCACAACAATGCAGGAACCTTATTGCTTCTTCCATCCAACCATTTATGACCAATCAAAAAACCCTTGTTGGACCACACATATGGACCTTATTATTTAGTCAAACCAGCTCTTTTTGAACCCCAATCCCAGTTCAGTGGCAGGACAGATATCTAACCACTGCCAAGCTAATCACGGCTGGCAGTTTTGCCTAATATTCTTAAATTAATAGCTTGAAGATAAAGCACATCAATTAATATATATACTTAAATTAAAACATATCATTTATAACTTCTACTTATTCTCAAATACAGGTGGTGGATTCTGGAATCCGCTTAAGGAATACCAATTGCTGAGTAGATCCTACACAGATCAACCCTAATCCTTTCCCTATCTCATGTAGGGCTGCAGTGGATTAAAAAGGGGGGATTTTGGTGAATGCCGTAATGGACATATCAATCTGTAGCGTAGTTGGATTTTAGATTCTCCTAAATTAAAAAACTAAACGGTCATAGCTGGCTTTCTGTTTTCCAGACAAGCCTGATTTCTCTATATTTTTTAATAAAATTTTGTCGTAGCTGTGCTGTTTTGGCAGAGTTACAAGGGAAAAATATTTGGAAAACTAGATAATGTTCTTTATTGAGAGATAAGTATTATATAGTCATTGTGAATCATGGATAACAGGAACATGATTGTGTTGATCACTCAGTTGGATGATGAAGGGGATGGCTTGATCATGTTAATGAGTCAAGCACCAAAACAAGGGATCCATTGTAAGGGATCATCATTTGTTTGTGTTGTTGTTCTTGGAAATTTGATTCAATTTCCTAGTTTGGCTTCAAGTCACTGGGCAGTTGGGTTGTGGGTCATGAACCTGCTTAACCAGAACCTTGCTGGTGGGTTGAGTCTCCTGTTTCAACAATTTTATCTTTGGCTTGAAGCTGAAATTTGAATCCCAACTTTTTATTTTAAAATTGAGAGAAAGAAACATAATTTTTATTTAAAACAATCCAAAGTAAACACCCATCTGGTGATCTGTACAGAAACAGTTCCAGAAACTTGTAGCCAAGGCAACTTTCTAGAATTGTTTCTGGATCTGAACCAATGGCTGCTTTTTTTCATAAAGTAGCCATTCCTCTCAGATCCACTACAACCCTAATCCCATACCATTTTAATGCCAAATTACAGATATATGATATTTAGAGAATGATTTAGCGTAATCAAGTAAGCTTTGTTGTAGTTAATTGGGGCTTATATAGTGGTTTCAGAAATACATTCAATATTTGATATTCAATGATGAAGCAAATTTGTCATCACACTCCGCCACTAAACTATTTGTAGTAGTGTTTTATATGGGTGCCGTTGATTGGTTGCATAGATTAGACACCTTCCCAATCCTCAAGGTAATAATTGTTGTTATTGCTTAGTCAGTAGATGGTGAAGGGTCCTGTCCCCTTAGTACTGAACTTCCTAGAATGGCTGTTTGCTAAGCTTTTCTTTAATTTTAAAACGTGTTGACCTATTTCAAATATAGATAAGTTTAATTGGATCCCCTCTTGTGTCCTTCTTATCTTTCTGACCTTCTCCTTAATGGCTGCCATAGCTTTAGTTCTAACCACCTGTCTGTGGTTAACTACGCTGTTTGTATCAGGTAAGACATCAGGTCTGGTTGTTGATGGTTTCACGCCATACATTACTTCAAATGGTGTCAGTTTTGTTGTCACGTGTACCTTGGTTCTGTAATGCCACAGTGCTGCAGGTAAGGCGTCTTCCCGTGTGCTAGGCTGGTATTTGGTGGATTTCTCCAAGGTCTGTACCAATGTTTTTTAACCTTTTGATAAGTCTGTTACAGCACAGGTTGTATGTTGTTGTGAATCTGTATTTAATACTAACAATTTTGGTTAGGTCTGCAATTATCTGGTTCTGGAAGTGAGTTCCTTGATCTGTCAGTATTGTTGAGGGTGGCCCAAATTGGAGCATGATTTCTTCATGCAGGAATTTTGCAGCGGTGAGTGCTGTGTTATATGGGTAAGCGGCTGCTACTGGCCATCTTGAATAGTATTCTGTTGCTACTGTTGAGTATATACTTCTTGGAAGTATAGTAAACAAGGTAGGGAAATTTTAAGAAGAGAACAGTACTTTATTGGATATGAATATAGGAATATATATAGTATCATGGAAAGCCACATACTGTCCATGTACATCATGGAAGTTATGGGGCTTATCTGAGTAATGTTCCTCTTAAGTCACAAGGCTTATTCAAGCTGTGTTCTGCTTAGGATCTGGATTTTTTGATCTCCGTAATAGATGGCTGAATGATAGTAGTGCCACCAGCTTAATGATTGGTCAGTGGGTCATTTGGTGAGCTACTTGGGCATTGATTCCCCAAGAGGGAGTAATCAAAGATGTTGCGACATCTCCCCCTGGGGTGCTGAAAGGCGGAGCCTTGGGAATTTTCTTGAGAGTGTTGGGGAAGTGGGCTTGGTATTAATCCAGTTTGGCATTGGGAACAGGGAGCCTGGAATTGTGTTGGGGTGTTCTTGCCTTATGTAGGTGGAGTTGGTCATGGTGCATGCATTTTAATTCAGTTCAAGCGCCAATTCCTTTGATGAGGTAGGTATTGTTGGGTTTGACCTCCATGTGATGCCTGGTCCATGTAACCCTGGGTCCAGCTTGTGCTGGTTGTGGTTGAGCCCCCAGATTTTGGCCCTGACTTAGAATCTTTCTTGTTGTAGTGGGATTGCCTCTCTATTGACCATTTTTTGTTCCATGCCTTCCTGGTGCCGTAACTGTGCTGTTTTAGCAGAGTTACAAGGGGAAAAATATTTTGGAAACTAGATAGTATTCTTTATTGAGCAATAGTAACTATATAGTCATTGTGAATCAGTGGATAACAGGAACATGATTGTGTTGATCACGCGGTTGGATGGTGAAGGGGTGGCTTGATCCTGGTAATGAGTCAAGCGCCAAAACGAGGTATCCACCATAAAGGATCATCATCTGTTCATGTTGATGGATTTGGTAATTTGAGTTGGCTTCCTAGCTTGGCTACGGGTCACTGGAAAATTGGATTGTGAGTCATTAATCTGCTTGGTTGGAACCTTGCTAATGGGTTGAGCCTGCCATTTCAACATCCCCCCCCCAACTGAAGGTCAGCCTTCTCTGGGGATAGGTCATAAGAGAGATTGTCAGGGGCCTGGCGCCATACTGTACTAGCTGCTGTTTGGTCGTGGGTAGGACAGTTTCATGTTGCTTCTGTCTTGCCTTGAGGGTCTCATACAATCATGATGGAGAACCTTGTCTTGTTTACACTTTCCAAGTCCTTGCACAAGGTAAGTGTTGTTTTTGTTTACCTTTAAGATAATGGCGAGGCCCACTTTTTCTGGCTGCAGTTTACTTTTGTCAGTATTCATGACCCAGACTTTGTCGCCAACCTCATGCCTGTCTTAGATGGGGACAAATGTCTTTTGTAGACGCTTGTCTTCTCTTTCTGGTTGATTGCCACTGATCTGTATGACCTGGGGATCTGAGTGGGGTGAAACTTTGCTTGGCGTTTCCAGCTTAGGTCCTGATAGTGCTTGGATGATGTTGGGCTGTGTGCCATAAACTAACTCAAAGGGGCTTTTCCCAGTGGATCTGTTCACACAGGTCCATCATACAATCAATGCAGTTGATAGCTGCTTGTGCCAGTTCTCAGGTCTCCTGGCAGTGAGCTTGGCCAAGGCTTACACAAGGCTGCCATTCATCCTGTTGTGAATTTTGGTATTAAGATATCTCACTATGATATGCTTAGTACTAATTTGATCCATATATGCAATAGCATTGATGCTATCAATTCGGGCTTAGCCAATATTTAGCCTATCAATGTTATTGCATCATCACACTCTTCATGAAAAACTATCCTAGAAAGGCTTATTCTACTTTGATCTAATCTTCAGTACTTCCAGAGATACAGCAGTGTTTGTGATTCTATTACTGGATAATAATACATTGTTCCTCCTATCAAGCTCCAAACCAGTGCCTGCCTTGTTGAGCTCATATCTCTGAAACTAGGGACTTGAACCTTATTCTGAGACTTATCCAGTATCATCTGATCTCTGTAGATCCCTCACATGATATACTAGGATCAATAAAACCTTTCCTGAATGTTCACATGACTGTTCATGTTGCCCTCTGTCCATCCTGAAGATGGAATGAGTGACTATATAATCCCTTCATTTCTTTTATTAATAAATAAGCTTTATTCATATATCTATTATAAGTCTTTCTTTAATAGTCAACCAGTCCTAGGACAACAGGGTTAGGCTCTACCCTTACAGGGGTTCCTGTCTCATAGGCCTTGCGTAAGCCTGAAATTATGACACAGCCGCTCCACGCGTCCATTGGCCTGAGGAGGGTAAAGTGTTGTCACCGTGTACTGGACCCCATTCTTGGTGAGGTATATGTTGGTATTTTTGGAGGTCAATTCTTTGCCTCCATCAGTTATCAGGAGTTCTGGCTTTCTGAACTTGTTGATGATTTCTTTCCCTATGAATTGCTGTACGTCATTGCCTGTATGTGTTTTAACTGCTTGCGCCACTGGCCATTGCGTGAAAAAGTCTATTGCGGTAATGATGTACTTTTTTTGTTATGTCTCCCTGGCATGGGGCCCACAATGTCTAGGGCCCACCCCTTGAAGAGCAGTTGCGTGTGAATAGGTAGTACTGATTTAGGTGGGGTATTGCTTTTTGCAAATTTCTCACATACTTTGTATTGTTCCAAGACTTCCTGAACGTCCCGGTACAGAGTTTTGTCACCATTCTTTGTGTTTGAGGAATTCATAGAGCTTGCAGCTTGTTGTGTGCCCTAGGTCTCTGTGATAACATAGGATTGTGTCAACCTGCTAATGTGTGGGGATATAAGGGATGGTGGTTCTGTTGGACATTTTTTGATGTAAGGTCCTATATACATCCGCAAATAAGTGCTTGTTCTTAATGACTGTCTCTTTTGTTATGTCTGTGGTGCCAGGGGGAGCCTTTGTCCTTTTTCCAGAGCACCAGGAGATGCCAATCTGGGTCAATCTCATTCTCTCCCCTTGGTGCTCTAATGTACAGGCGCAAGAGGATGTCCGCCATGGGGAGTTCTGGCCCAGGCTTATATTGCATGAGCATATTAAACCTCTCCAGGAGTTCCATCCAGTGGGCTTGACAGCGGGATAGGTTTGCTTGGGAGAGAAGTATATAAGCAACTTGTGGTCAGTCAGTGCCATGAACTCCTCCTGTTGTTCTAGTTAGTGATAAGGAGCGCCTTTTGGGGAAGCTTCAAATATGGAATCAAGAAGAAGAGAAGTATATCTTATTGGATAATATTTTAGACTTATATAGATTTGGCTGTAGCAGAGATTTAGTTGGATCAAACCTAGGGGTTGGTCATGTGTGGAATGGATTCAAGTCACTGATACTTGTACAGTCATGTGATATTGCTTGGTTGCCATTATCAGTATGTTGAACTGTATATTGGAAGGGCACCAAATCAGGCAATGGCTGGATGTTAAGT